>PVLC010000895.1:91570-124232 GCA_004027655.1 Graphiurus murinus | reverse complement strand
GTCAAAGTGCTTCTCTTGCAAGCAAGTACACCACCATGGGTTCAATCTCTAGTTCCAAAAAGAAACATGTACAAAAAAACATAAAACAAAACAAAACAAAACAAAACAAAAAGACCCCCAAAAAACAAAGAAGCAAAGAACAAGGGGGGAAAAAAAACTTTACCAGATATGGTTGTACACACCTGTAACCCAGTACTTGAGAGGCTGAGACAAGAGGGTCGCAGGTTTGAGGACAGCCTCGGCAAGTAGTGAGCCTCTCATCAACCTTGCAATACCCTACTTCAAAATAAAAATAAAATTGGGCTGAGAGTATAGCTCAGAGGTAGAATGCTTTGGGTTTAATCCCCAGTGCGCGCGCGCGCGCGCGCGTGTGCGCGCACACACACACACACACACACACACACACACACACAGCACCATAGTTGGAAGCAGTGGTGCACGCCTGAATCCCAGTACTTGGGAGGTTGAGACAGGAGGATTGCAGGTTTGAGGACAGCTTTAACAATTTAATGAGGACCCCAGCAACTTAGTGAGACCTTGTTTCAAAACAAAAAATAAAATAGGGCTGGGGGTGTGGCTCAGATGATGTAGAACGCCCCTGTGTTCAATCCCTAGTACTGAAAAGAAAGGAAGAAAGAAAGAACAGTTACCATAAAGTAAATGTGAAGATCATCTGCATGGTTGGAGACCATATCTACCATACACTGTACCTAATAGGAACTCCTAGAAATTTTGGGGAAAAAAAAAAAAGGGCAGAAAACCCAACAGAAATATACTTAAAAAATAATTAAAAAAAAAAAAAAAAGATTCCCAAAGTCATTGGTAATGTAGAAAATTCCAATTAAAACTACCTCAGATACTATTACTCTGTCTCTATCTCCTTTTCTCTTGACAAAATAGTAAAATATCATAATCCGAAATTTAGACAGGGAAGTGTAGTCACAGCATCTTTCAGATAAAGCTGGCAGGAGAATAAATAGGAACCACTTAGAAAAGGGTTTGTTGTTGTCTGACCAAGTTGGGGACAAACACATCGTACAGTACAGCGACTCCCTTCCTACTTTTTTTTTTTTTTTTAAATAAAAAAGAACCACTTGCACATGCTCACCAGGATGTTTTTTAAAAACATTCATAGAAAAACAAAAGGAATGCTCACAAAAGTATGTTCTAACTGCCAACTGTGAAAATGAGAATAACTAAAGTACCCCACATGCCCATCAATAACACGATAAATAAATACATTGTGGTGTATTATTAAAACTATGAGGAAATACACAACATAAAAAGTAAAGGAATTAGAGCTATAGGTAATGACATGGGCAAATCTCACAGACAATGTTGTGTTAAAGGAACAAGTCACAAAATAATAACTACAGCATTATTACATTTACTCGAGATTTAAAACCAGGCTAAATTAAGTTAAATCATTCTTGGTGCATGTGTAGGTAGTAAGCTGTCAAGAAAAGTAATGCAATCATTATCACGAAGCTCGAGAAGGTGGTGATGTAGAGAGGAGAAAGAAAGGGATGTGATGGAGGAGGCGGCCGTATCAGTGGGGAATCGCAGGGGGCTTCTGAGTGATGACAACACCCTGTTTTTTAAAACTGGGTGATGGGTTCTACTGTTGTTCTTTGTAATTTACTATTTGTAAATGTTCCTTTTTATTTGTTCGGTAGTGAATAAAACTTATTAAAACTACCTATTAAAACGACTGATGACTCAGAAAGGAAGCTATTTTAACTATTCTTATCTTCACATTGGTTCTTTGCATTTGTTAGATAAACCATCGATGTTTCCCTTGAAAGAGAAACTGAGAATAATGCAGCTGGGACAGGCAAGGTCCCTGCAGCTCATAAACTGTCCTCATTTGGTCTAATACATTTTATTTATTTATCAGCCTCAAAATCTTGAGTGAGTTATTTTATTTAGGTTCCAAGTTAAATGTCTTTGGGCTACAAGTTGAATTGAAATGAGAGAAAAAGTAATGAGCCTGGATCTGGCTCTTCTCCCAGGGCCAGACCTTTGATGCCTGAGCCAGACAGAAGTGGGTTGCTACCATTACGATGCTTCAGAGCCACATCCATCTAAAAAGAATAAAGTGAAAGATCAAACTCTGCCTCTGTCCCTTTTCTATGATGTTAGGAACAAGGGCCTCAAATCCAGATTGCCAGTTCACTGGCTGGGTCCTGCCCTGCAGCCTGGGTCATGTTATTTCCTCCATCTGTTCCTCCAATTTCTCACTTGCAAAATAGGGCTAGAAAAGAGTATAAACCTCACTACAGGCTTAGGTTAACACTATCAGAGGACTTGAAAAAGTGTTTTGCACAAAAGTATACAAAATGGGTTGAGTGGTAGTAGTTACCATTTTCAGATATCCTTATGTTCCAATCTATTTGAATTCTCCATTTAGATCTTCAACTTTGTATGTCCAAAAGTAAGTTACAGTTATCCCGTCCAAACCAGCTCTTTTTCTTTTTCAGTGCTCAGAATGAAACCATCATGCCATCCTCAATTCTTGCCTTTGGTTCACCACTAGCTCTGTTAATCCTACTTTTTCAAAAAATATCTGGAACCAAGTCAGGCGTGGTGGCGCACGCTTGTAATCCCAGTACTTGGGAGGCTGAGACAGGAGGATCCAGGTTCATGGCCAGCCCCAGCTATTTAGTGAGGCTCTCTGCAACTTAGTGAGACCCTGTTTCAAAATAAAGAATAAAAAAATAGGACTGGGGGTGTAGCTTGGAGGTAGAATGACCCTGGATTCAATCCCCAATACCACACACATAAAAAAATTCTGGAACCAAATCACTTCCATCCATGTCGTCCAAGATATGACCCTGGACCAAGCTGCCATCTTCTCTTGGACTAAGTTTTTGTCCTCCTCTAAGCCTGTTCTCAACCAATCACTCCCACCTGCTACACTATAACAAACCACAGTTTTAACAGAATTACTCATTAAAATTTAGTTGGATCTGGAACATCTTTGTCCAAACCCTCCAATGGCTTCCACTTCACCCATAATAAAAGTCAAAATCCTCATCATGCCCTCAAAGGACCTACATGTCTTGGCCCCCTCATCTCTCTTTTCTACCTCCATTCACTCTGCTACGGTCACAGACCACGAGTATGGCCAAGCCTTGGGGCTTTTCACTTTGGGGCTTTGCTTGCTACTCCTTCCGCATGGCAAGTCCTTCCCCAATTTTTTCAAGGGTCACTCCCTTATATTTCTCACATCTTCATTCGTATTTCCTACTAAAAAGTAACTCCCTAAAAACTTCACAGCCTCCTCACCACCTTCTTGTCTTTTGCCTCATTTCTCTCCCCTTTCCACTTACCCCACCCTACTACCTCTTTATGGTGCTTCTGGTATGGCTCTCCCAGCAGGATGTGTGTTCCATGGGGCAGGAAAATCGGCTGTATCTACAGTGCCTTCAACAGTGAATAGCTCCTATGGGGGCTCAGAGCAATACTGCTTAAGTAAGATATTTATAAACTGTCAGCTAACGTGGTATATTTTTTCCTCTTTTTTCCTTTGGGATCCTGGGTAGATTAAAATGTTAAATACTTACATATGTTTTTTGTCATGTCCTTTATTTATATTTTGATGTCTAATCACTAGGGCGAGATGATTTTTCCCCCCCAATGCTGTGAAGGTCCCCGTCCTTGAATACAATGTAGATCTAATTCCATTCTTCTTTTGTGACGTTCCTGCCACTTCATAGCTGGCGATAGGAAGCAGCTGTCCCCAGTACTGTTTCAGAGGAACGCTTGCCCACTCCCAGAAAGCTCCATTAGTAACAGAGTGTCCAACTGTTTGGGTAACCTCAACTCAGGGAGAGCAGGGACTGTGTCCAGCTCTTTCATAATTGCATTCCCGGCACCTAAATATTTTTTTTGCATGAATGCACTAGTTAATTGATGCATGCTTGGGTAGTTTATTGTGTTTAGTGTCCCACACTGAGGGTAAGGTAGGCCACAAAGCCTCCCTGGGTGAGCTGGCACATTCTCTGGAAGAGGCAAATACTGGAATTTTAATATTCTAAGGTTCCTCTTAAAGAACTGGAAAAAATCAACTTTGAGAGCTCTCCTCTTCCCCCATGGCATGACAGTACCTTTAAATACAACAAAAATAGAACAGAGAATTTTAAGTGTGCTTTTTATAAAGGCAGCCCCAGGTTTAAAAAAATTATATATATAGATTCATGTG
This sequence comes from Graphiurus murinus, assembly GCA_004027655.1. Taxonomy (NCBI): domain Eukaryota; kingdom Metazoa; phylum Chordata; class Mammalia; order Rodentia; family Gliridae; genus Graphiurus; species Graphiurus murinus. The sequence goes on along the minus strand of PVLC010000895.1, from coordinate 120,028 downwards.
TGTTTGCACATGTGTCCGTCTGTGTGTATAAGTATATATGTGATGGCATGTGTATATATGATATATATGTATATGTGCAGATGTATATTTTAATTAGCTTTTATGTTGCTGTGACCAGAATACCCAACAAGGACAATTTGGAGGAGGAAAAGTATATTTAGCTCACAGTTTCAGAGGTTTCAGAAGCTCAGTCCATGGTGGGCTGGCTTCAAGGCAGAAATGTCAGCAAAAGGCAAGGCAGAGGCCACTCAGTTAATGGCAGTCAGAAGCAGAGAGAGAGAGGTAGAGAGAAAGAGAGAGGAGGGTGCCAGGGACAGATAAAGTCCCCAAGGCCGCACCACCAGTGACTTACCTCCTCCAGACATGTCCCCCCTTCTGAACCTAGCTGCAGAACCTAATGCATGAACTTTTCTGGAAGACATTCTATATCCAAAATATAAACGTGTATATGTTATATTTGTGTGTATGTATATGTGTAATGTACATGCTATATATCTGTGCATATATTTGCATATATCTATGTATAAGTATGTATGTATATGTATGATAATGTATGCCTATGTATGTATGTACAGGTATTGAGTATATAATGGGTGGCTCATTTATCTAGGGGTATGTTTCTTACCTGGGGGGAATATAGAACGGGAGTTATAAACTGATGATAATAGTTAATAAGAAAAAAAACATGATGAGTAAGAGACTGGCCTAGTTTACTTGCCTATTTTTTGTTTATTTGCTTGTTTATTTGTTGTTTTAAAAAGCACTGACTTGAGCCGGGCATGGTGGCGCACGCTTGTAATCCCAGCATTCGGGAGGCTGAGACCTGAGGATCCGGGTTCGCGGCCAGCCTCAGCTACCTAGTGAGGCACTCTGCAACTTAGTGAGACTCGGTTTCAAAATAAAGAATAAAAAATAGGGCTGGGGGTATAGCTCGGAGGTAGAACGCCCCTGAGTTCAATCCCCAGTACCGCAAAAAAAAAAAAAAAAAAAAAAAAAAAAGCACTGACTTTACTGAAGAAGCCATCCTTCACAGTCTGCCTAACAGCTTATTTGTCCCAATGGGAGTCATTTAGGGATTCTGCAGTAGGTTTATAATACACCTTTTACCTTTTCATTCACTAACCCAACAGATACCAAGTGAGTACATTATAAGTTCCATGCAGCATATTCGGGGACAGAGAGTAAATTAGAGAGATGAAGTTCCTCTCTCTATGGGGTAGAAAGACAATAAATAACAAATTGGACAATGAATAATGTGACCAAATTCAGGTAGAGACATAGTCTATAAAGAAATTTAAAGCAGGAGAAAGCCTGAGGTAGGCATGGAGTGTTCTGGGCGTCCCAGAGGAGACCGGGCTGGAGCAGAACTCTGAGTGGAAGCAGGGAGCCTCCAGCAGAGGGAACGGCAAGGGCAGCAGTGAAGTTGTGTGGAACAGCAAGAAAGGGGATTGTGATGGTGGGAGCAGCACCTAGCAGAGAGGAAGGGCTCTGCTGAAATGTATTCCTGAGCATGTCCTCAGGAAAGGTCATAAATTGCATTTAGAAGCAGAGAAGAACAATTCAAGGTATTAAAAGAAAATAAGACTGCCTCTGTTGAGGAAGGACATACATACGCATGCAAAATGCCATGGGCCCTGTCCACATATCTGCCCAAGAATCGGGATCTTCTGGCACCCTCACCCGCCACCCACCCCAGGAGCCAGAATGAACAACATAATGGAAATGAACTGCTAGGCTAGACTCTCAGCTGTCACCCTTGCCTCCCTCTTATACGCCTGACATCATCTCTGATCTTCCCCCAAACAAGCGGCTCTTTCTCTGGCCCCAAATAATTAGCTCCCCCAGACACAATGGGAAGGCCTTAGCCCAAGCTTTTAGGGAAGACATTTGGAGCACAGGGAATACTAGTGTTTTGCTTGGGCCATGGGACAAATGCTCCGGAAATGAAATTTTTTTTTAATGTTTATAATTATGCACATCCTGCAGGATCTGCATAATGGGTCCAATTCAGCCCTGGCCTTGCCAAAAAATTGCCATGTCTGTGGAGGAGGGTCAGCACATAACATGATGAGTGAACAGGAAGCCTTAATTTAGTGCCTTCATTTCTTCCTTGTCTTAATTTTAAGGACGAATTTTGCTCTTTCAGTCAATATGTCTGCAGGCATTTGCAAATATATCCTAAGTACACAAACAGATACTTGTAAAATGGACCTCCTGGAAGTCAGTCTTGAGAGAATGGGGAATAGGGTTTTTAGGTTATAGGTAACCCGACAATTGTTTTCTTCTTGATGCACGGTAGAACTAAAAAACATTTAAAGCCAGAGGATCCAGGTATGTGGCTTGCTTCTGTAATTCTAGTACTTGGGAGGCTGAGACAGAAGGATTACAGGTTCAAGGCCAGCCTTAGCAATTCAGTGAGACCCTTGGCAAATCTGCAAGACCTTGTTTCAAAAAAAAAAAGTCTGAGATGTAGATTGGAGAGAGACTACTCCTGAGTTCACTCCCAGTACCAAAAAAAAAAAAAAAAAAAAAAGAAACAAAGAAAAGAAAAAAAGGCCTTATATAGGGTAACCTAACCTTTTGCAGATAGGAAAAGTCAGGATCACATTGCTAAAGACGCAATATGAAAGAAATACCAGCTGGGTTCAGATCCATTTTCAAAAACATTTCTTTAGAGAACAATATGAAGGGTTAATTTTAATCTGAACAGATTTGCCAGAGGTTTTCGCTGGTTTGTTTCACTCTTTTGATTCTACTCATTAGTAGCAGAACATCTATGCATCTAGGCTCAGACTTCAGCAAACAAGATTTCCATTAAATTCCTTGACATGTTTCACCATAGAAACCTGAAGTGTATGGCATCTTCACACTGAAACAAGAACAGGGTTCTCGTGGCTAATTTAAGCATTGCCTCTAATGTCTAAAATTTTAGTAAAAAAAATTTCCAAAGAGAACATTCACCAACACAGTCCAGCTCAGATTGGTCTTAATAAGTCAAAGAGAGGAATCCCACATTCGGCCTTCATCAGATTTCAGGGATTTTAACACAGGAACCAATTTTCATGAAAGATTCAAGGGGAATGATTTTATCTAACCCTTCGTTCCCAGTATCTTCAGGTCTAAAGAATGAATGCCAGCCTTTCTTTCCCATCTATGTGGTGATAAAAAAAGGCATTTACTGCTCTCACTTTATTTTAATCATATGTTTCTAAAGCAGATCATGTATCTCCTTTCTCCCAGACCAACCGCGAGGGCACTCATTCACTTCAAATCCTGCCCTAGTTAAAGTCCAAAAGAAAGTTGTTCCTTTGATGGACTTACGCATTTCTAGAGTTGTTTACCCCACCAACTGTTGCTCCTAGTTATCCAATCACCCTTGGTATGCTCAGTGTACAATAAAAAGTAGCCAGGTCACCAGGGTAGAGACTAATAACTCCCTGGCTTCTCTAAGCTCCCCAAGGCAGCTTCTGGCCATTGAAATACCACAAAAATAAGAGATCTACCACTAACGACAGTCTCTTTGTCCCTGATTTCACTGTGCCTACAACCTCCTTGCATATTAATTAGGGCAAATAGTAGATTCCTATTCCAGGCTGAAATCCAATGCTCCTTTGGCTTTATTCTTAGGTAGAACAGCTTAAAAGATATATTCTTTCGTGGGTTTGTTTTTTTTTTCCCCCCTCTTTTCAACTGCCAGAAAAACTTGAAAGAATGGAGAAAAGAGAACTTGGAGAGGGAAAAGAAGTATCCCAGGCATCATTTCTTCACCTAGCTACTCCTGCATGTGTGCTATCCGGGCTATCCTTTGCTCCCCAGTCCCTTTGAAAGCCAGGAAGTTGAGGCATGGAACTGTTGGCTGAGTACTTAGCCTTCCAGAATTGAAGGTGAGGAATAGGGGTGTCAGCCCCACTTCTCTTCCTCCTCATCCGTCCACCTTCTTCTCTTAGGCCAAGATCACGGCCATTACAGAAAAGGATACGCAAAGAGAGGTTGCATGGCACAGGTACCAGAAAAACACTTTTTCCTTTTCTTCTGACTTAGAAATATCTGATTTGAAGGTCTGAGCATTTAGTAGAAGCAAATAAGACATGGGAAGAAACTGAAAATTGCAACTATACATTACAAAAGTCAGTTTGCTCCAGTGATACTGATGTGTCTAGGAAGATGACTGAGGGGGAAAAAAAAGTACTTTCTCTGGCTGAACTTCTCCACCTGCATCTCTGGAGTCATAACTACACACTCCACACATATACTAAGGGTTGCAAGGTTGTTTTTCTTTCACATTTAATTACAAAGTGTCAAACACTTCTCTTGCCCCAATTCCATTTCATTTCATTTATGTGCTATCCATACTAAAAAGGCTTGCTTAGTACACACAGGTGAAGCTATGCAACAAAACAGAACCAAGATCTAATTGATGAAGATTAATAAACTAAGGAAAGCTTTTTGGGGGTGGATACGTGAGAAATTGATGGATATATCATTTCTTTCTTATCAGATTAGACTAAAAGGAACTAGATGGTCACTCATTTTATATGTTAGTTATTCAGTTGCAAATTTTCTCCAAGAGGCGCTACTAGATCTATGGCAAAACTAAGTAGGAGCTTTGGGGAAGCCCCAGAAGTAAGTGATAACTAGCAAGGAAGGGAGCTTTGAATTCTGATCTAATTCTTCACAGAAAAAGACAAAGGATGGATTTGGCTATAAAATGAGTCTTTCAAGCAAACAATTCTCCCAACACCCACCTCTTCCTTTGCTTTCTCAGAGCCAGTTCTAAATTCTCAGCTAGCATGAAATGGGAAACATTAAAAACAACAACAAAAAGACATACAGTAGTTGAAAGACACGCATGAAAAGACATACAGTTGACAATCAATTGGAAGCAGATGGGTGAAATCACAATGGCACAGGTTGGCTCTGTTTTCCAAGTAGAGGATCCAGGAAGAAGCTCAATGGATTTCTGTGAAATTCTGGGTGCTATACTATGTCTTTGAATATTTACACCTAGCAGAACTGCAGAGAGGAAGAACTTAATAAATATTCAGTGACTCAATTAATAAATGATGAATGGCTGTAAGGTGTGGACATGAGGCAGAATGGCTAGCACACATCTGTTTAACAAATACCAGTGCAATTATTACAGATGCTCCCTAGCCTAGACTGACTTACCCTCAGCCTTATGAAATGATTTCTTTTCAAGAATTTAGAGACAGTGCATTAGTTTCTGTGGCTGCTGTAACAAACTGCTACAAATTTGGTAGCTTACAACAACAGTAATTTATTCTTTCATGGTTCTGGTGGCCACTGCCATATGTCTGAAACCAGAATCCGGTGCTGAAATCAAGAGGTCAGCAGGACCATCCAGAGGTTCAATGAGAATCTGCTCCCTGCATTTTCCAGCTCCTGGCTTTCCTTGGCTATGACTTTGCCACTCTAATCTTTAAGGCCAGCATCTTTAGATCTTTCTGTAGCATCTTCAGATCTTTCTGTTCCATCTTCACTCTGTCTTCTCTGTGGGTGCAAAATCTTCCCCTCTGTCACCCTTTTATAAAGGTGCATGTGATTGTATTTAAGACCCACACAGATAATCTAAGGTTATCTCCCCATTGCAAAATCCTTAATCGCATCTGCTAAGAGCTTTTTTTCAAGTAAGATAGCATTGATAGGTTCTGGGACTAAGACTTGATGTCTTTGGTTATTGTTACACAGCCTACCATATCACAAAACTTAGTATAAGCAAGTGAACAGAGCAGGCAACAGTGTGTGGAAGAAGTCTCACAGCATCTCTGTCACCATGAGGACACTTGCTGCGCACATCTGGGTTATTTCTGTGTAAAGTCTGCAATTACATATTTGGTACTACTGACACAGCACATGGATCCAAATATTTTGGGTTCAAATTAAATTCTGAGGTGCCCAACAGCCTTCAGAATAGAACAATTGTCTAACTTGAGGGATGTCCACATTATCCATGCTGAGTGGGCTAAAGGCCCAGTTTCTCCTGCTTATCACTTGGCTTTAGCTCTATCAACCACTTTTCCTTATTGTTAAACACAGTCCAAGGGAGGAAACCCAGGGAGTTACCCCATGTGGGAGAGGCTGGCCTGGGTAATAGGAATGCACCCAGCAGCCTTTAATTTAGTAAGTTCATTGATGGGTCAAGTTGGGTATTGGCAGGAAATTTGGGATTTGGCCCTTGGATTTATTACTTTTTGTTATTTTTATGATTCCAATGCTCTTCGGACTCTTCCAAGGTTCACAGATTTAGAAACACTGCTTGGGGGCGTGGCTTATTCCTGCTGTATGTCTACTTATCAGGCATCATGTCTGTGGGTCAATTAGTCTGCAGGCTCCTCCTGAGGCAGAGAGCTCCATCTCCACAAGGCTGAGTGAAATTTTCATACATGGGAACAGATGGGATTACTAATGTTTGAGCCATTTTCAAGCCAAAATTATTCTTTCATGCATTTGAAAGTTATTATTTCATGATTTCCTTTTAATAATACCAGTTAATCTCATATTTTTAGAAGAGTGCAGGGATAGGATTAGGGTAAAGAACATGATGCACTTGCATTGGGTATAAAATTCAACGGGGTACCCAAAACTCAGTTATTTATTTATTTATTTATTATTATTTTTTGTACTGGAAATTGAACCTAGGAGCATTCTACCTCTGAACTATACCCCCCGTCCTGTTTTTATTTTTATTTTGAAACAGGATCTCGCTAGGTTGATGAGAGTCTCACTAATTGCCAAAGCTGTCCTCAAACCTGCAATCCTCCTGCCTCAGCCTCCCAAGTACTGAGATTACAGGTATAAGCCACCATGCCTGGCTCAGTGTAACATTTTTAAAATATCAAACCAAAACAGCAAACTATGATTGACAAATTAACCACCTATTTTTATAAATAAAGTTATTGGAATGAGGCCCAGGATTAGGGTGAGTTGGATGTGGCAGAATTAGGTAAGTGTTTGTTGGATCTTGTCTCTAAAATATGCATATTTTGTTCAATGAGGATATTTTTGCACTATTTTGATTTTCAAGGATAATTTTAAAATAATTTTTAACTTTCTGAGTTGATATTTTAAAATTAAAAAACAATTTTAACCCAATTGTTTTGAGGTAACTACTCCTTCCCCAAATAGCAAACATACTTTGATATGGAGCAAAAGTGCTTTATTTCCTAATACATTACAGAGAATATTTTAAAAGATACACTGAAGAATCAAGACTTAAAATCAATACATTCACTGCTTCATCAAGTATATTGCTAAGAGAAATTCAGGGTTTGTATTTTTACTATGAATATATAATGGTCAGAAATTGAACTCGATATCACTTCTGTACCACCAATGCAGTGAAAGAGGCAAATGACATCTTAGAATTATTATGAAAAAAACTGTGACTGCACAGATCCCTTGGAAAGCCCCAGGGGCCTTTAGGCCAAAACTCAACGATTGTTGCCTTAAAGAATAAAGTTTTATTGCCAGCCATGGCGGCACACCACCTGTAATCCCAGTACTTGGAAGGCTGAGATGGGAGGATCATAGGTTTGAGGCCAGCCTCAGCAACTTAACGAGGCCCTCATCATCTTACTGAGACCCTGTTTCAAAATTAAAAAAAAAAAAATTAAATAGGGGTGGGGGTATAGATGAGAGTTAGAATGCCCCTGTGCTAGCCGGGCGTGGTGGCGCACGCTTGTAATCCCAGCATTCGGGAGGCTGAGACCGGAGGATCCGGGTTCGCGGCCAGCCTCAGCTACCTAGTGAGGCACTCTGCAACTTAGTGAGACCCAGTTTCAAAATAAAGAATAAAAAATAGGGCTGGGGGTATAGCTCGGAGGTAGAATGCCCCTGAGTTCAAGCCCCAGTACCGCAAAAAAAAAAAAAAAAAAAAAAAAAAGAATGCCCCTGTGCTCAATCCCTAATTCCACATATAAATAAATAAATATCAAAAGCATTGTCAATAATATCCTCAGTTAAGCCGGGCGTGGTGGCACGCGCTTGTAATCCCAGCATTCGGGAGGCTGAGACCGGAGGATCCGGGTTCACGGCCAGCCTCAGCTACCTAGTGAGGCACTCTGCAACTTAGTGAGACCCTGTTTCAAAATAAAGAATAAAAAATAGGGCTGGGAGTAGAGCTCGGAGGTAGAATGCCCCTGAGTTCAATCCCCAGTACCGCAAAAAAAAAAAAAAAAATAATAATAATAATAATATCCTCAGTTAGATGGAGGCAACATAACTAGGATTTACCCCAAATTAGTCTTGCACAAATAATGGGCAAAGAGTTAGAATAAATGGACCCATCTGTCATATGAACAATTTGGAACAACCAGGAAATCTTCAAGGCCAATGGTAAAGTATGAACAAGATGTGAAAAATCTGAATGGCCTGACTAGAGTCAATGACCTGGAGGCATGGTTGTGTTAGGGCGAGTAAGGAGAGAAACAGCCCACCTACCCACCTTCCCGTCCCTGCCTCCTGTGTGATGAGGGAGCAGGGCACCAGAGCAGCTACAGCAGCAGCCAAGAGTAAGAGCGCAAACCACTCGGTCTTCTCATGAGAATATGAAGATATTATCAAAAACTTTCCCCATAGGTATAATATTTATCCCGGTGTCTTGCAATGTCAGGTATTCAGAAAGGGTCACTTTCACCCTCTCAGTCAGACTGGAAGCCTATCTGGACCTGTCTTATCACCCATGCTGCTTTGAGTAGCTCCAACAATTCACTGAAAATCTGATATTTACATATGAAAACTATCCATAAATGTGGGAAGCATTATGTAAAAATGAGAATGATTGTTATGTGGTAGAATCATGTTTTAAATCTTCTTAAAATCATTTAATTGGTGTGGAAACGTGTTTGACAAACAAAAGGATCATTTATAAAAAATGAAAGTACCAAAACTTTTAATCTGCCTATAGAAAAACATACCAAACCTGATGTTTGCTAATAGGTCTCTGTGATAGAGGGTAATGCCCTACTCCAAAGATGTCCATATTCAAATCCCAAGAACCTATGAATATGTTACCTTACATGACAAAAGGAACTTTGCCTATGTGATTACATAAAGGACCTTGAGATGAGGAAATTATCCTCATGGGCCCAGTCTAATCACAGTGGGTCAATAAGAATTAGGAGAGGCACAGTTAGAGAAAGCTGTCACTTTGGAGAAAGGTACAGAGAGATGCTACATTTCTGGCTTTGGAGGGCTCATGTGTCAAAGAATATAGGCAGCCTCTGGAAGCTATAAAGAGCCAAGAAATGAATTCTCCCTTAGAACTTTCAGAAAAGAATGCAGCCCTACCAACACCTTGATTCTAGCTCAGTGACACCCATAATAGACTACTGAATACTGAATTGTAAGATGATAACCTCATGTTGTTTAAGCCACAAAATTTGTGGTAATGTGTTACAGCAGCAAGTAGAAAACTAATACAGACGCAAAGGTTATCCAGTCACCTTTCGCATGCTTCAGTATACAACACAATTAGTAGCCAGGCCACCAGGGTGGGGACTAACAGCTTCCTGGCTTCTCTGAGCTCCCCAGTGCAGCTTTGGGCACTTATTTATTTTTATTTTATTTTATTTTATTTATTTATTTATTTTTTTTGTGGTACTGGGGATTGAACTCAGGGGCATTCTACCTCCGAGCTATACCCCCAGCCCTATATTTTATTCTTTATTTTGAAACGGGGTCTCACTAAGTTGCAGAGTGCCTCACTAGGTAGCTGAGGCTGGCCTCGAACCCAGATCCTCCGGTCTCAGCCTCCCGAATGCTGGGATTACAAGCGTGCGCCACCACGCCTGGCTAGCTTTGGGCATTTAAATGCCATAAAATAAAAGCTTTAGCATTTACGATCCTCTCTACCTCTAACAGATTCCAAAGGTTTGGGGCATAAGAATGTCCATGTTTAGTCTGAAAACTCTGAGAGAAGGTCAGAAATCCACATGGTGATAGACATTCATTTCTATGTGTAAGGAACTTATAGCTTGGGTGCTGAGTAAATATAATTCTAAATCCCTAATAGATAAAAAGAAAATGCATATTCTTCCAAAGACAGGTCAGTCTTCAAGGACTAGGGTAAAATGCTGAAAATGTCCCAAACATGTTGATTCTTTTGTGTTCTTATGTCCATACAAACTAGTTGTACAATTAAACCAGGTGAGATCTCTCTGTCTGCTCTCTCCTGAGTGGCCCGTGCTCCAGGGCTCTGGAGCAAGCACAGGAGACTCCTGGCAGCCCTCAGACCTCTCATGAGAAGCATCCTGCTTAGCATATACCAAGCCAGAACCTTCTGCCTCCCACCTGTCCCACCTGTTTCCTTAGGAGATGGTGAGGTGCTGGCCCAAGGTGTGTCGTCTTCAAATTGAACCCAGCTGCTGATGGCTGAGGCCAGGTCAGGTGGCGGCTGCTCCGGGCTCCCAGGAGGGGAGGCCGCTTCTGAGATGAGGCCCATCTTCTCGGAGGAGTCGTCCTGCTCCAAGTGGGAAAGGTCCTGAGAGGCTGCATCCGCCACATGGTTCTCCCCAGAGGAGCTCTCTGACTGGTCTGAAGAAGAGGATAGTCCTTGGAGGTGTTCTTCGGTGCCCCCTGCGACAGAGAGCAGACACCACCATCAGGTGAGGAAGGACACTCGTCAGAACTGGCTCATAAAAGCAAAAAAGGAAAGTTGGGAGAGGGGGACTACAGGACTAACAATTATAGTTGGAGGGGAGGATGAAAAGAGTCATGCTGATCCATCTCTGTGCTAAAGGATTTCTTCCCTAACAATACATAAAAACTACGTGTAAAAACTTCTAAAGCTGCCAGGCACGGTAATACTTGGGAGGCTGAGACAGGAGGATCACTGGTTTGAGGCCAGCCTCAGCAACTTAGTAGAGTCTCAAAACAGCAAATAAAATACGGCTGGAGGTGTAGTTCAGAATTAGAATACCCCTGGGTTCAATCTCCAGGACCACACACATAAAACAAAACAAAATGTAAAGCAAGTCTGCAGCCAGTATCTAGGCAGGCTGAGGAATCTCATTCACTATTTTATCTCAGCATCTACTCCAGTCTTTGAGGATCACAAATTAAAGTGTCTAGAGAGGTCAAATATGCCTAGGTGAGTGGGACAGGGAAAGGCGAGAGGGACTGGTGGAGACTGCGGCTGAACAGTAGAGCTTCTCTCTAGACTGAAGACATACAAATTCAAATTTCAACTCAGTGCAGTCCAAACTACACATGTCTTCAGGCATTAGGTGCAAACGCCTCACTAATGATCCGCTGAATATGACACAGGCTCTTCCCAAAGCTCCGTGTTGCTTTAGAGGTCGTAGAACATTTAATACTCATAAAAAAATGAAAATAAAAGAACTATATACTAATTATGGTGGTGAACCAAATGTACACCCCAAAGGTCAATTTTACTATATGAAAAATTTAAAAAGCAAAGAATGTGGAAATCTTTTCTTGCATCACAAGCCAAATAAACTAGTAACCTGCATGCAATCAAAGCCTGAAGACTAGCACTAACAGAAGTAAAAGTCAGCTGCATATTCTAAGTGTTATAGCAATCACATTTTATTTTATTTATTTACTTATTTATTTTCCTTTTGGTGCTGGGTATTGAACCCAGTGGTATTCTACCTCTGAGCTACAACCCTAACCCCATTTTATTATTTATTCTGAAAAAGAGCCTTGCTAAGTGGCTGAAACTGGCCTCTAACCTGCAATCTTCCTGTCTCAGCCTCCGGAAGTACTGAGATTGCAGGCGTGTACCACCATACTTGGCTAGAAGTTACATTTCAAAAAGTAAAAAGAGGAGAAACTTTCTTGTTTCTTTGTTATTCTGATGCTGGGGATTGAACCCAGGGCCTTGCTCATACAAAGTACATACTCTACTACTGAGCTAAATGCCCAGCCTAAGAAACCATTTTTAATTAACATTCATTTCAGCCCAATATGTTGAAAATATATAATTTCAACATGTAATCTATACTGTGTGTGTGTGTGTGTGTGTGTGTGTGTGTGTGTGTGTGTGTGTGTTTTACTGGGAGTTCAATCCAAGAACATTCTACCTCTAAGCTACACCCCAGCCCTATTTTATTTTTTATTTTGAAACAGGGTCTTACTAGGTTGTGGAGGACCTCACTAAGTTGTGAGGCTGGCTGAGAACCTGCAGTCCTCCTGTCTCAGCTTTCCAAGTACTAGGATTATAGGCGTGCTCCAACATCACACCCAGCATATTAATTATATATTTAACACTTTTTTAAAAATGAGGTCTTCAAAATTCATGGTAGGTACTTTACAGTCTCAGCACATCTCAATTCAGATTCACTACATTTTAAGGGCTCATTAGCCATATGCTGCACGGCACGCCTCTTTACTCACACTTGCCAGGTGTTTTGTTTGTTTTTGCGGTACTGGGGATTGAACGCAGGAGCATTCTACCTCCAAGCTACACCCCTAGCCCTATTTTTTATTCTTTATTTTTGAAACAGGGTCTCAATATGTTGCAGAGGGCCTCACTAAGTTGCTGAGGCTGGCTGTGAACCTGTGATTCTCCTGTCTCAGCCTCCCAAGTACTGAGATTACAAGTGTATACCACCATGCCCAGCTTGTCAGATGTTCTAAAGGAAGGTGGCATGACCTCAGCTGGCAATGGCAGCTGCAGCAGAATAGAACCAATGAACACAGCTCTGCAAATTCCTTGTAGATCCTGCCTTGACCTCCATCCCTGAGCGCTAGTTCCCTAAAAGGCAACACAATCACCTTCGTTGTGATCAAAGATGATGATACTGAGCTCTTTTCACAGGCCAGGCACAGTTCTAAGCACTCTGCTAATTCACTTAATCCTCACAAAACTCCAGGGTCACACTACTCTGTGATGGGGCCGGCATTTGAGCTCAGATCATATGGCCCTGGAGTCCATCATTCATAACACCTTCACTTTAAAAATTGAGAAAATCAGCCGGGCGTGGTGGTGCACGCTCGTAATCCCAGTACGTGGGAGGTTGAGATAGGAGGATCCGGGTTCATGGCCAGCCTCAGCTACTTAGGAGGCTCTCTGCAACTTACTGAGACCCTGTTTCAAAATAAAGAATAAAAAATAGGGATGAGGGTGTAGATTCGAGGTAGAATGTCCTTGGGTTCAATCTCCAGTACCTACCGCAAAAAAAAAAAAAAAAAAAAATCCAAATTGCTAATGAGAGGAACCACCAAAAAGTCTGACAGTAAAGTACTTTGCAAATAATGAAGTTTCTGTTTGCTGGGAGAAAAGAACCAATACCTTTGGTGTTTCCAGGCTCCTTTTTAGGCCTTTAAGTTCACTAAGATGCTACCTGTGGAAAAATTCACACATCTCAGGAAAGGGACCAAACTAGCTTTTTGGTTGAGAATGATCAAGTAGAAGCTGTATCAACAGGCACGGTTCTTTGATACTCTTGCCACTTTAAGAAATGAAAGCACTCCTTACCCTCAGCAGAGGCAGCAAAGAGTGGCTCTTCATTGAAAGAGACCCACTCCGACTGATGGGTGGCAATCACATGGTCCAAGGACGTCATGCTAGGAAGGAGCTGGTCATCTTCACACTGCTGACCTCAGGGGGACCCCAGAATGATGTCTGGGTGGAGGAGAGTCTGGCAGCACGGAGGACTTGGCCTCCAGCCTGTCGCAGGGGTCTTGCCAAGGGAAGTACTCAGAATGCAGACAGATTGGCGCTTCTTGCCTTTCGTGAATCTGCCAAGCAGAAATTTGCTTTAAAAAATTTTTAAAAGATAACCATCACACTCTTCCAAATCCACACAGGTCTAGGGTTTCAGCACTGCCCATAGGAATTCTGAGGGGATTCACAAATTGCCATCTTTGTCTCCGCTCCTGTCTTACATCTACTTTTTATACTGAAACATCTGCCATTAATATCAAGATCTCTGGGTAAGCCTCTATATCAGACTTGAATTTAATCACCCACATTTTGGCAATTGGGATTCCTTAATTTCCCCCAATTTTTATGCTTTAGAAATACTGTTATCTATGATATAGTGCTATCATTGTGAAACAAATATTAAAACTTTTCAAAGTGTTTTCACTTCCAGATGGCGAAATTCAAGCATGTTCTTTTCTAGTAAACCAGCACAATTTCTAGCCTTAGGCAGGTAACTTTTTTGCAAGCCTGATTTAAATCTTTGGCAGAAACCCAGCAATCTCCAGATGGTATCTCCAAGCATGGTTTACTGATCAAGAAAAATAGAAATGGAGTCATCTCATTCATTTGGGTAAGAGGATAGGGAATATTTGCTTTAGTGAAAAAAACGTGAGTTAAAGAAACACATTTCAATCTAGGCCAATTTGAAGTAATATATAAATATTGAGCTTTTACTTACATTGCAATTATGTTCTATGTCTACAGAAGGATACTTAATTGGCTTGTAATTTTGTTTATGCTATTAATGTCTTTTTATAGCTTGAACCTAGCTCTTGATCTTATAATGAATTAATAAAATCAGAATTAGTGCAAAATTAATGTGCTCCCACAAAGGAGCTACTATTTACTTCCAATTGGCATACGATAAGAAGAAAAGTTGAGGAAATTTTACTATAGGTTATCATCTTCAGTAAATAATCTATACTGGGGAAAATAAGAATAGAAGCACTTAATAGCTTTTGTCTTTTTGTGATTAAAACAGTTTTTAGCCAGGTACAGTGGCACGTGCCTATATTCCCAGTACGTAGGAAGCTAAGACAGGAGGATTGCAGGTTCGAGGTCAGCCTCAGCAATTTAGGCAGACCTTCAGCAATTTAGTAAGACCCTGTTTGAAAATAAAAAATAAAAAGCACTGGAGGTGTAGCTCGGGGATAGAATTCCCCTCGGTTAAATACCCAGTACCAAACAAACAAAAAATTAGTTTTGTTTTTTACTTCCTAAAAACAACTAATTTTTATATATGTATATAAAATTTATAATTTTTAGAAATATTTTCATACCATCCTTCATTTGATTCAATAACCACTTTACTTGAACAGGACAAGTAGTACTATACTTTTATTTTATTTTATTGTGGCACTAAGGATTAAACCTAGGGGGAATTCTACTACTGAGCTATACTCCCAGCCCTTTTATTTTATTTTGAGATAGGGTCTCACTAAGGTACCCAGGCTGGCTTCGATCTTGTGATCCTCCTGCCTCAGCCCCCTGAATAGCCGAGATTATAGGCATGTACTACCACACCTGGATTTTTTAAAAATCTGGAAGGAGAAATTAAGTTACTTATCCAATGCTTTTGGTGCCCCAAGATCCCTAAAATGCTCCCTCCAGGCTTCTAAGTGGAAGAATTCATGAATCTCAGGATAGTGATTAAATGGCTCTTTTTTAACAGAATGAGATTCCGCCTAAAGAGTGATCAAAGTAGAAGCCAGAACAAACTTGATCAGATACACTAAGGTACGAAATTGTAGACCCAGTTCCCAAACCAAAAGACTCTAAACTTTGGGTCATAGCCACAAGAAAGCACTACAGTATATATATTGACCATTACTAAGGTAAAGTGTCTTAGAAACACCCATCACAAGAGAAGTGCAATGAAGCGTTCTGGGAAACTCCCATGTGGAGACCTGCCGGAGGAGGGAACACCCAGAACTCTCTCCTCTGCCTCTCTCTTCTGAGATCCTTAGCAACCACGGGACCAGACATGTTCAAACAGCCTGGAAAGGGCAGATCTCCTGCGCCAGATCTTACCACAGAGCGATATAGAGCCCACACTCAAACAGCTGATTCCCATGAGCTTCTGCCTATGAAGCCCTTCTGCTGCCTTGTCCAACATCAGGGCCTCTCAGTGTGGTTATGGCTGCAGGCCAAGATAAGGCAGCAAATGTGAAGAGTCAGATCCCTCTTCTCACAACAGCAGCCACGTGTAAACCCGCACCCCCCTCCCCCAACCGCCCTCTCTCAAAGAAAGCCACAATACAAGCCCGTGTGCTGACACATGCAGCGTCATAACTCAATGGGCAAAACATCCTGCTGGTCCCGTGATGATGAACCCAGCAAAATCCGTGGGGGAGTGTGTGTGTGGGGGGAGCAGATGGGAGAAAGAAAGAAAAGGTAAAGGTAATGGGGAAATACACAGAAATTTTAGAATTGGAGTGTTTTAAACATCAACAGTGGGCTGGGGTGTAGCTCAGTGGCAAAGCACTTGCCTTGCAAGCACATCAAAATAATTAAACAAACAAAAAAAACAAAGATCAACAGTGAGCCGGGAGTTGCGGTTCACACCTGTAATCCCAGTACCTGGGAGGCTGAGACAGGAGGATCATAGGTTCAAGATCAGGCTCAGCAACTTAGCAAGACTCTGTTGTGAAACAAAAAATAAAAAGGGCTGGGTGTGTAGCTTGGAGGTGGAATGTCCCTGAGTTCCATCCCCAGTACTACCACCACCACAACGAAAAAGATCAACAGTGTGGCTCCTAAGTTTTACTGATGAGAACACCAACTCAAGTATATCAAGTGTAACAACAGAGGTTAAAAGCATGGGCTCAGAAGTGAGCCTGTTCAGATCTGATGTCCGGACTCATAATTCAACCTTTTAAAGCTTCAGCTCACTGCTATACCCCAAGAATAACAAAACTCACTTTGTAATTCTAAGGATGAAGGTGATAATGTATGCCTAGTGCTTAGAACTGGGTGTAATGCACTGTAATAGTGACAATGGCAATACTAGCGGGTGCCCTTCGGAGGGCACAAGCTACACCCCGGCCCTATTTTTTATTTTTTATTTTGAAACCGAGTCTCACTAAGTTGCGGAGAGTCTCACTAAGTAGCTGAGGCTGGCAGCGAACCCTGATCCTCCAATCTCAGCCCCCCAATTACTGGGATTACAAGCGTTCGCCACCACACCTGCTCAGAAGGCTGATTCTGAAACTTCTTCTGTATAGTGATAGATACCTTCTGGCAGAGGAACGAAGACTATCACTCAGAAAATATTAATAAAAAAGAGTCCCAATGATCTGTCTACCCTTTCTTAGCTTGTCCACCACAGACCAAACACGCGCTAGTTATAAATAATGAATAGTCCCAAGAAAGGCTGGTAGAATGTTTATTACAAGGACCCCCCTATTATAACGCAGTGAAATGGATTCTAGGAGCAGGACACAGTGGTGTATGCCTATAATCCCAGTACTTGGGAGGCTGAGACAGAAGGAGCGCAGGTTTGAGGCCAGCCTGAGCAACTTAGAGAGACCCTTGACAATTTAGCGAGACTCTGTTTCAAATGAAAAAGTAAAAAGGAGCCGGGCGTGGTGGCGCACGCTTGTAATCCCAGCATTCGGGAGGCTGAGACCAGAGGATCCGGGTTGGAGGCCAGCCTCAGCTACCTAGTGAGGCCCTCCGCAACTTAGTGAGACTCAGTTTCAAAATAAAGAATAAAAAAAATAGGGCTGGGGGTGTAGCTCGGAGGTAGAATG
The DNA here is from genome assembly GCA_004027655.1 of Graphiurus murinus. Lineage (NCBI taxonomy): Eukaryota > Metazoa > Chordata > Mammalia > Rodentia > Gliridae > Graphiurus > Graphiurus murinus. The sequence continues at coordinate 102,586 of PVLC010000895.1, read as the reverse complement.
CCCCTGAGTTCAATCCCCAGTACCACAAAAAAAAAAAAAACAAAAAAAAGAAAAAGTAAAAAGGGCTAGAGTATAGCTTGGAGGTAGAACACCCCTGGGTTCAATCCCCAGTGCAAAAAAAAAAAAAAAGTTCCTAGGCATTTGCCATTGAACGGCCACATTTAATACGCCATAAGACACTAGACTTTGAAAAGTGCTACACTAGCAGCTCAAAATCCACAGAGGAACCCAATAATTGTGAGGTTAAGTTCAGACTGGGAATCGTTCCTCAGTAAAAACCTCACCCCATTTTTAGAATGTGAATCATAAAGTGAAGCTTAGAGTTACCACAAATGAATAGTGACTCAGAATCAGCAGTAAGACTGCCCAGGAGATGCTAGAAATCTCACTGAACTCTTTGGGTTGCCACTTCAGAGAGATCATTCCTTCTCAGCATCTCTTATACCCTAAGATTTGGGGTTGCAGGATGCAATTAGCTGGTAAGATGGGAGTCATAGAAGTAGATTTGTCTTATGCCTTGCCTCTAACACACATTCATGAACCTTCCGTGTCTGGACATGGACCAAGAGCCCTTAGAGACAGTGACCCTCCAGTAGCTCAGTCTAGTTGGGTAGATGAAGATACACAAAATAGCAGACGCAAGTCCAGGAATAACTGCCTGCCAGCCTCAGGACACACCACGCGTGCTCTGAGAGTTTAGCCACAGGGAGGTCCTTGAGGTCTGAAACCAGAAGGGGCTGAACAGGTTTCTTGGATTTTGAAAGATGTCCTTAGTTCTGGACCATCAGAAGGAAAGAGTGAAGATATCCTTGGGCAGAGGACCAGCATGAGTGAAAATTCACAATCAGACCTCAATAAGGCTTGCTTTGGGATCCATCTGTTGGGAACAGAGGTGCCTACTGGGAAAAGATGGGAGGAAAGGACAGATGGACTTTGAAAGCTAAGAAGATTCTATGGGAAATGAGAAGCTGCCTAAGGTCTAGGAGTAGCGAGTGACTCAGAAAGCCTAGGGGAGTAGCAGTGCTCAGGCTGAGCTGGGCAGGGCCTCGGGCTGCAGGTTAGCAGCAGCGACAGCACCGCTGGTGTGCTCCCCAAAGTCAGGGGCTGGTGCCGTCAGGAACGTGTGCTGGGCAGACCGTACTGGGCCTGGTCTAGATTCTAGACAGCTTCTCTGTCCTTGAGTAGTAAACAGCAGGGAAGTAGGGTGGTGACATAAAACAATAAGCTCTGTCCTCTAACCTTTCTGATGGGCTGTCTGTCAACACTGCAAAAGCAGACAGCAGAGCCGGGCGTGGTGGTGCACGCTTGTAATCCCAGCATTCGGGAGGCTGAGACTGGAGGATCCGGGTTTGCAGCCAGCCTCAGCTACCTAGTGAGGCACTCCGCAACTTAGTGAGACTCGGTTTCAAAATAAAGAATAAAAAAATAGGGCTGGGGGTATAGCTCAAAGGTAGAATGCCCCTGAGTTCAATCCCCAGCACCGCAAAAAAAAAAAAAAAAAAAAAAAAAAAAAAGCAGACAGCAAAGGTGTTCAGAGGGCTCACTGTGTATGGCCTTGAGTGACACCTTCACCTGGAAAGGAGGGCTCTGAGCAAGAGTGGAGGGGCAAAGGCATCTGGGAAATGATGACGCTGATGCTCTTGTTCAGCTCCTCATTGTCTCTCATCCAGCTGCTGGTGTCTTAGCGGTCTCCCTGCCAGTTTGTTATCCTACCTATTATGTTAGCGTGGTCTTCCTAAAACCAGAACATGGCCATACCACATTTCACTTAAAAATTCCTCAATGGCACCTTGCAGGATAAAGGGAAAAGTGACAAGTGAAGAAAGGATCCTTGAGAGCAGGAGCCCCCTCAGCTTTGTCTAGATTCTTAGCATAGAGCAGTGTACCTGGTACATGCTAGGAGTTCAATAAATACTGCAGCGATGTAGGTGTGCTGTGATTTCCCCTCATCTACACCTCTAATCTCATTTGCCATTATCTCCCCATGTGAACCCCTCCCTTCCCATAAATATATATATATGGGTTAGGGTTAGGGTTATATATATAGTGTGTGTGTTACTGAGGATTGAACCCAGGGGCATTCTACCTTTGACCTACACCCCCAACCCTATTTTACTTTTTATTTTGAAACAGGATCTCACTAAGTTTCAGAAGGCCTCACTTAGCTGCTGAGGCTGGCTGCAAACCAGTGATCCTCCTATATCAGCCTCCCAAGTACTGGTACCACAAGTGTGTACCTCTACACCTGGCTGAACACTGTATTTTTGATAACCAACTATTTTTCTCTGGAAAAACGCTTTTGCATATACTTCATCCTATTCAATCATTCGCTCGGGTTTATTTAAATATACTATTAAGTGTTCTTTCCATTTTTATATCATGAGCTCCTACTCATCAAGTCTTAGCTTGCCCGTTATGTTGGGTTTAGTTCAATAAGCACTGATATCAAGTTGTAATCACTGAATCCAATGGTAGAGAAAAAAAGACAGCAATCCCCAGCACCACAAAACAAAACGATGAAAGAGAAGACAGATTCTTTTGCTGTGAAAGCTTTATAGGGGGCATGTTGGGTATTTTGGGGGCCACTCAATATCCAAAAACCCTTCCATTTTCAAGAGAAAGGAATACTCTTTCCATCTCTTGTGGCAACTGATCCTTTGTCAGCAGATGTTAGAATCTTGGGGGAGTACCAAAAGGAGCAAGGGCCTTGAATGCATAGGAGAGTAGCATGCAGACAATGGAAATTTGATGCAAACCCAGAGGCAGTCACATCCCAATTCAGCGGTGATGGTACCAAGTGTCGCATCCTAAGCAGACTTGAGTGTGACCCCAACTGTTCACTGCCAACAAAGTCCTGTGGTTCCTACTGATTACAAGCCAAGCTGAATAGTCATCCAGTGAGTTCTCCAATACCTTTCATATATTTCTTCTTATATTAGCCAAAGTCAGTTTCTATTGCTTTCAACCAAGAACTCTGATATACAATACACCTCCTTAACTTCCACGAAGTCTGATATACACTTCCTCAAATTCCATGAACTCTGATATACAATACACTTCCTCAATTTCCATGAATCCCCCATTTATTCTGTATACTAATAGTATCTTAACCTATACTACTCACAACCAGATTTATAACAAAACTGTTTGCTACCGTGGCTAACATGCCAGCTAGTCTCTGAGCTCCCTGAGGAAAGGGACTATATATTTTTCTTGCTGTCTCCAACTCTTAGGTTAGGGTCTGGCAATCAGTAAATGTTTGTTGAGTAAATGGCTAGATTAATTAATGAATTAACTTTTTTTTAACACATAATAGGTAGCCTCTCCATGTCTGCTGAGATGGCAAATGTTTTAAGAAGGTTCATTTAAACATTATTTTAAGATAGTTTGAGAGAAAAACTGGATATAGGGCAATATGTTGGTTTCCCTTTCTCTTTGATCTGAAATTATGCTTTTTAATTCCAATAGCATAGCCACTAGACACAGGGACCACTGAAATGTGGCTAGTCCAAACTGAGTTGTTCTTTAAGTGTAAAATGCACATCAGCTTTCAAAGAATATAAAAATGTGTAAAATATCTAACAATTTTTATATTGATTACGTGTTGAAATGATACCTTGGATATAATGAGTTATATATAACATAAATTAATTTCATTAAAAATGAAGCTAACTAGCTGGGTGTGGTGGTGCACACTTGTAATCCCAGTACTTGGGAGACTGAGACTGGAGGATCCAAGTTCGCGGCCAGCCTCAGCTACTTAGTGAGGCCCTCCGCAACTTAGTGAGACCCTGTTTCAAAATAAAGAATAAAAAATAGGACTGAGGATGTAGCTCGGAGGTAGAATGCCCTGGGTTCAATCCCCGGTACTTTAAAAAAAAAAATGAAGCTAACAAAAATACATTTGTGGGTCAGACTATATTTTAATTGAGCAGTCAATTATTTATTTCATGCCCAGTTTTGATGGCTATTTCACTAATAACAGAATTTTCCCTTCAGTATTTTGCTTTGGGTCTGAATGTTTCCAGTGAGGAGTTGGTCATCATTCTCTGTGTATATGTTTCTCTGTTTCCTAACTGATTTCAAGATTTTCTCCATCTAAATCTTTAGTTTTCAGTAGTTGACTATGGTGTATCCAGATGTAGTTCTCTTAGAACTCATCTTACTTGAAATTTTTAGTTTCCTGGATCTGTATACCAATTTGGTTCATTAAATTTATTTATATATTTATTTATTTTTTTTTGTGTGTGTGTGGTACTGGGGATTAAACTCAGGGGCGTTCTACCTCCGGTCTCAGCCTCCCGAATGCTGGGATTATAAGCGTGAGCCACCACACCTGGCCTTGGTTCATTAAATTTTAAAAAAAGATTTTGTCACTACTTCATCAAGTATGATTTTCTGCCCCTTTTTTCATTTCTTCTACTGAGCTGCCCTCAAGTTCACTAACTTTTCTGTCATCTCTATTGTCCTATAAGTTCATTTTGTGATTTTTTTTATCTTAACTATCCAACCTTTCCATCCTTGAATTTCCATTTAATTCTTTTATAGTTTCTACTTCTCTGCTGAGATGCCCAGTATATTCACTCATTCTGACAATATTTTCCTCTAGTTCATTGAACATATTTAAAATAGTTGCTTTAAAGGCCTTGTCTCCTAAATCCAGGCAATCTAGGACTAGATTCTATTGACTATTTTTCCCTAGTTATGGGTAACACTTTCCTGTGTCTTTGTATACCCAATACTTGTCAGTGATATACTGAAGACATTCTTGATTCTTCTCTTCAAAGTGCTGATTTTTGTTTTAGCAGCTAGTTTGACTACTAGCTGCTGACTCTGAGCTTGGGCAAGCTTATTCTCCCACTCTGTTGGCCGACATCTGTTTCCTAAACCCCTCTGATTGCTAAACAACTCAACCTCCCAACTCCACCAGATCCTCTGCAGATCTCAACAGAATTTGGTCTTGGGATTTCTTACATGGGCTTAAAGTAAACCTGACTCTAGAACAGTGGTAGCCAAACTGCAGCCACAGCCTAAGTTTGCCCCCTCTTCCTTTTTTGCAAGTAAAGTTACATTGGCACATAGCTACACACATTAGTTTACATGTTATCTATGACTTTTTGTGTGAGTGTGTGGTACTGGGGATTGAACTCGGAGGCATTCTACCTCCAAGCTACACCCCCAGCCCTATTTTTTTAATTCTTTATTTTTGAAACAGGGTCTCACTAAGTTGCGGAGGGCCTCACTTAGTAGTGGAGGCTGGCTGCAAACCTGCAAGTCTCCTGTCTCTGCCTCCCAAGTACTGAGATTACAAGTGTGCACCACCACGCCTAGCCACTATGACTGTTTTTGCTTTACATAGATGAGTAATTGTGACAGATACTGCATGGCTCACAGGACCTAAAATTACTGGAATAATAGTAATAATAATAATAATAACAACAACATCAACATCAACAACTACTGGCTTTTTACAGAAAAAATTTGCAAACTCTATTTGGCAGCATGGTCCTCAACCATAAGACACAGACTTTCTACATCTTGGCTGGATGCTTAGAGGATTAATAAGGTGTAACAGGGTCTTTCTACAGTACCTGAGCTAGTCTACCAATGTCCCTCAGTATTGCTTGACTTCTGGTATCTTTGTCACCTTCTCAATCTTGGAGCAGCCACCTTTAGCAAGTTGTATACGGTTTCAGTCTATAGATGTGCATTCCAGTACTGCCAAGGAGTCTATGGGTGCACCCACACATGCTTCTGCCCCCTCTCTCCTTCCCCATGCACCTCTCTCTTGTCTAGCGTCCTGCTATGATTTGGACATGGTTTGTCCCCCAGAGGTACACGTGCTGGAAACTTTGTCCACAGAGACATGGTGTCCAGGTGGCAGAACCTTTAAGAGGTAGAGCCCATGGAAGGTATTTAGGTCAAAGGGCTCCACCCTCGTGAATGGCTTAATGATGTCTTGCATTAATGACGTCAGCTTGTTATAAAGTAAGGCTACCCTATTCCTTGACCCCCTCTGCAGACAGCGGGTCCCCTTTCCACTTCTTAACAGGCTGTAACGCAGTCATGGGTCCTCACTAGGACAACAGTGCCATGGTGTTTAGACTCTCTACACACAAGATTCATAAGCAAAATAAACCTCTTCTTTATGCGTTACCTAGCATTGGGCATTTTGTTACAGCAGCAATAAACAGAATAAGACATGCCCTATCCTGTGGATTCCAGCTGCTTTAATTGCCCTAAAGCTTGATCTCTAGTTCCTTCGCTCAACAGGACTGCTGTGCTCAGCTTAGACTCTAGCTGACTCTGCTGCAGGCAGGAAACTCTGCCCTGGAAGACAGCCAAGGTGATGGTTGGTGGGGCTCAGCTCTTGAGTCCTCCTTCCTTCAGGATGGAAAGCTTGTGCTGCCTGTGGACCAGTGCCTGCCTAATACAGGTTGTCATTCTGTGGTTATTTACTGTAGAAGAACTGGCATGTTACCAGCTACAGTCAGAATTGGAAGTCCTCTCCTGAAACATGCATTTCTGATTTGTGTTCACTTTTTTAAAGAGACCAGTTCAGCCAGGTTTGGTGGTGCACACCTGTAATCCCAATACTTGGGAGGTGGAGACAAGAGGATCACAGGTTCAAGGACAGCCTCGGCAAGTAGTGAGATTCTCAACCACCTAGCAAAATCCTGTTTCCAAATAAGAAATAAAACTGGGGGATGTAGCTCGAAGGTAGAATGCCTCTGGGTTCAATCCCCAGTACTGGGGAGAGAGAGAGAGAGAGAGAGAGAGAGAGAGAGAGAGAGAGAGGCAGGCCAGTTCAGATAGTTTAAATAAAGGTAATTTTATACTGATAGACTGGAAATTAACTAGAAGTTTTATAGAACTTGTACAAATTGTAAGAATAAAGGAGTTTTATATAGCCGTATGGATTAATTCTGGCCCTCCAGAGTTGAGAGAATGTTTCATTTTATTAGGTCATCTATAATACAATCATTATTCTTGCCTGGTAGTGATCCAAAAGAAGAAAGAAGTTGTACACATCTTTAGCCATCTTCCCCCTATGTATGCCTCTTTTTCATACATATTCAACAAGATAGCTTCTTTGAACATCTTTGTATGCACTTATTGAATTTGAGGGTGCAGGCAGACCCTACATGGCATCTGTTTGGAGTCTATGCAGAAGCATCTTAAGTGGATCCTGGTGCCAATTCTAAACCCCCAGGTCAGATGAGTCTTTTTTTCCTGATCAAGAAAAAGCATCTAAAGGTCAAAAGGAAAACTAGAGCCAGGCATAGTGGCACACGCTTGTAATCCCAGTACTTGAGAGGCTGAGACAGGAGGATCACAGGTTCTTGGCCAGCCTCCACTACTTAGTGAGACCCTCTGCAACTTACTGAGCGCCTGTTTCAAAGTAAAGAATAAAAAATAGGTCTGGGGGTGTGGGGTGTGGTTCGGAGGTAGGATGCCCCTGGATTCAATCCCCAGGATTGAAAAAAAAAAAACAAGGAAGAAAGGAAAAATGAGAAAATAAGACCTCATGGATTCTTTGTATTTTTGTAGTTTTCTTCTAAAGCATAGGTTCCCAAAGTGAGTGATACGGTCACCCAGGAAGTGCTGGAGCTAAATACAGATGTATAAAAGAATGCAAAATTAGCCGGGTGTGGTGGCGCATACTTGTAATCCCAGTACTTGAGAGGCTGAGATGAGAGGATCACAGGTTTGCAGCCAGCCTCAGCTATTTAGTGAGGCTCTCTGCAACTCAGTAAGACCCTGCTTCAAAATAAAGAATAAAAAATAGGCTGGGGTGTAGCTTGGAGGTAGAATGCCCCTGGGTTCCATCTCCATTACCAAAAAAAAAAAAAAAAGAAAAGAAAAAAAATGCAAAACTGTCACTATAGCTGAGAGCTGAGTAATTTTTTTTTTTCCTGAAAAGGGGACAGTAAGCCAAATAAGTTTGGTTACCCCTGTAAAGCATGACATTCCATTAACTTATTGAGCATCTATTATATAATCAGAATTGTACAATATTATAAAATCATATTGAGCATGGTTTCATACTACAAGATCTCTGTCTCACCTCATAGAAGGTGACAGAAACCGCAAAAGCTTAATCAGGAAGCCAAAGTAACCGTGCCACTTGCTTCATAAATTCTCAGAATAAACAGAAGCCTGAAAGGTCCCATCACCCTATGGGAAGATCTAAATCAGATTAAGAACATGGAACACCCTCTCTCTTCCCTCTTCTATTTCCACATTCTTTTCCTTTATAAGCGAACAGAGTTTCCATTATAAAGTTGCTGAGGCTGGTCTCCAGACTGCAATCCTGTTCAGCCTCCCAAGTATTGGGACTACAGGTGTGCACAGCCACACCAGGCATCACACACACGCATTTCCATTAGCAGCTACCTTAATGCATCTAAAAGAGAAATGGAATTGTGACTCTGGTTGTTTGTTTACATTTCAACCTTTTTTTTCTTTCATTCTTTCACTTAAATGTTTCATTCTTTAAGAGAGAGAGAAAGGAAGAGAGAAGGAGAGGAGAGAGGAGGAGGAGAAGGAAAAGGAGGAGGAGGAGGAGGAGGAGGAGGAGGAGGAGGAGGAGGAGGAGGAGGAAGAGGGAAAAGAGAAAAGAGATTGACTACTCTTCTTCCAATTTCCAATGGAAACAGGAAGAGAATGAAAACCTCAGCTTCAAATCAAACATACCTGAGAAAAAACTCCAAAAGGAACAAATGCCAAATATAGAGGACTATAGTCAGATCTACTCATGATTCTCTACAAACTCCCTCTGCCCGCCTTTTCATTTTCAATTACATGTACAATAGTCCACTGCCCACAGGTATCTTTTCTCTTTCTAAACTGACATTTGTGTGTGTGTGTGTGTGTGTGTGTGTGTGTGTGTGTGTGTGTACAAGTGCAGGCATGTGCATACACACACACATAATACATACACACAGATCCACACCCATATAGCCATTCCAAGGTTATAATTATAAAATACGCTACTGTGTGATTTTTCTTCAAAATCAACAATCCTTGCTGCTGTGCTATCCAACAATCCCATTGCCCCAAATCCAGAGTCACGGATCAAAGTCACACTTGGCTTGAAAAACAGGTTAGGCTTTGCCTCTGGTCTCTGGTGCATTCCTGGGGAAGTGACCTTGAATAACATCCCTGGGAACTTGAACAGTGTGTCACATCAGTGAATGACCCTGATAGGAGGTCAGGCTTTAAAAGTGCCAGATACTTTTCAGTCCCTTGAACTCTTAGAAAGTGCTGTTTACTCCATCTTGGCAAATTCCTCTGGGCTTTCCTCAGTTTCATATTTTTGAAATGAGGATACTAATATTTACGGAGTTGATGTGCACAAAACATTCTCATTGATATTTTATAGCCACAAATCTATCACCGTGGATATGAGATTATCAGTTTCCCAGGAGTCTACTGCGTCCAATATTTCCCAAGGTTCCTGAACACAACCCTAAGGCTTTTCAAGAACCATAACAAAGCCGGGCGTGGTGGCGCAAGCTTGTAATCCCAGCATTTGGGAGGCTGAGACCAGAGGATCCGGGTTCGCAGCCAGCTTCAGCTACCTAGTGAGGCACTCTGCAACTTAGTGAGACTCGGTTTCAAAATAAAGAATAAAAAATAGGGCTGGGGGTATAGCTCAAAGGTAGAATGCCCCTGAGTTCAATTCCCAGTACCGCAAAAAAAAAAAAAAAAGAACCATAACAAAATAATACAACTATATTTCATTGAAGCTAGGAGGCCACAGGTTGTAAAAATGCATCTAATTTTGGAGACAAAAGATATTTAAATACATGTATATATGCATACATATTTCTGAGAATTGACAAATTTTTCTACCAAATAGTTGCCTCAAATGGCAACCAGCCCTTAGTTCAAGAATGCAAAGAACTTTGTGGATTATTTCAATTTAATTTTACAGTAACTATAAGCTAACAGAAAGAGACATTTCCCTCACTTGATATATAAAGGAACTGGCTCACAGAGGTTATACGGCTAGTTCAAAGTCACCTTGCTAACCATGACATTGTTGGGACAGGCTCACAAGTCTGAATTTAAGTTCTAAGTTAGCCTGACTCTTTCCATCATGCCACATTCTTCCCTAATATCCCTTTTATCTCACCACCCAGCCCTGAGGATCAATTGTAATTGGTTTAGGTCAAGCCCATCCATTTGTATTCCTGCTTTCCCAGCCTCCTTTGTACCAGGGGTAGACACTTCCCCAACTTCTGGCTCATTAGACATAGAGATGTGGTAAGGAATACAGTTATGAGAAGTTTTTTCTTGTCTTTGTTTTGCTTTCCTAATGAAGAAGACAGAGGCCAACTCATGCACCCTAATCCCTCTTGCTTTCTCTTTTGTGCTGTCTTGAATAAGGTCACAATAGCTGGAGCTACAATAATCAGATGAAGGACAGGCTAAGAGAAGCACAACCACTGGCCCTGGTGTCATTGAGCCGCTGTTCTGTGTCAACAATCATGTGCCTATTACTTATTATGTGGAAAACTATATATTTTTGTTTAATCTATTGCAATGAAGTTGTCTGATATATTAAATAGATAGATGAATATAACTAACTGAAAAAATGAGAGAGATAGGTGGGCATGGTGGTGCACACCTGTAATCCTAGTATTTGGGAGGCTGAGACAAGACAGTCACAAGTTTAAGGCCAACATCAGCAATTTAACAATACCTCTACCTCTGAGTTACATCCCCAGTCCTATTTTTTATTCTTTATTTTGAAACAGGGTCTCACTAAGTTGCGGAGTGCTTCACTAAGTAGCTGAGGCTGGCCGTGAACCCGGATCCTCTTGTCTCAGCCTCTCAAGTACTGGGATTACAAGTGTGTGCCACAACGCCCGGCTCTCTGTCAACATTCAGATGACACGGTGGCAGAAAGTGGAGAGACAGAAAGCACACAGGCTCTGCTCCTCACAACGAGGAGGCCAGAAGCGGGGGGGGGGGGGGGGGGGGGGGGGGGGGGGGGGGGGGGGGGGG
>PVLC010000895.1:0-74139 GCA_004027655.1 Graphiurus murinus | reverse complement strand
ATTTTGAAATAGGGTCTTACTAAGTGGCTGGGGAATCCAGCTAAGTTGCTGAGGCTGGCCTTGAACCTGTGATCTTCCTGTCTCAGCCTCCCAAGTACTAGAATTACAGGCTTGTGCTACCATGCCCAGTTTGTGTGTGTGTGTGTGTGTGTGTGTGTGTGTGTGTGTGTGTGTGTGTGTTACTGGGGATTGAATCTGGGGGCATTCTAAACCCTCAGTCCTATTTTTTTAATTTTTTAAATTTTGAAACAGGTCTTGCTAAGTTGTCAAAGCTGGCCTCAAACACTTGATCCTCCTATCTCAGCCTCCCAAGTTCTAGGATTACAGGCATGCCACCACTATTGCCTGACTTAGTTGAATTTTCTAACCAACCATAAAACACGAAATTAAAACTGTAGGGAAGATCAGCTGGTCTGTTAGAAGAGAGAGCACCTTCTTACATGGTTCATGGTGGCAAAGAACAAACACAAGGTTAATGTGTAAAACACCAAAACACTGTCAATACCAGGGACCCTCCCCCCCTCCTTTTCTTTTTGTCTTCAGATCTCCGAATGCCTGTGATTCATGTAATAACTGCCACATACAGAGGCAAGACTTATTTTGGGCTATAGTATTTCAAATACAGAGGAAATCCAAGTACCTGAAATGTGTGCAGAATTTTGCAGTATCTCCCTGACCTCCCTCTTTTACTTTGAATAAAAAGAAGGAAAAATAGCAGTAGCATTCGTTAAATTAACATATGTTTTTCAGCTCAGGAAAACTCAAAGGGCTTTAAAAATGTGTGAGCTGTCACTGTTCCTTGCTTTTAATATGATGGCATGAACAGTGATAATTTTATAGTGATAAAAAGAAGAAAGGCTTCATAGCATAAATGCAGCTCTAATGGAACCGTCAAGCCCAGGAAACAGGCTCTTTACTACCGATATCCATCTCACAGACAAGGAAACTGAGTCTCAAAGACTAAGTAACTTGCCCAAGGGCACAAACTAATAAGAGATCAAATGGTAGCTGATCCAGTCTACTAACTTTAAAGTCCTTGTACTTAACCATAGCATTACCGAGCTCAGATGGCAACACACTGTCCAAAGAAACTGCCAACATCCAAGGGGACCACACTTCAATTGACACTGGCAAACTGAAGGAAAGCAAACCAGAGAACTAGAGCCAGCTTGACTTTGCCACTGGAGCTGGAATCCCTGTTCAGCCGTAGGATCCCTCCTAGACCACCGTCATTCCTTCTCAGATACAGGTACATCTGTACCTGTAGCTTGGGACCCCCACAAAGATGCTTCCAGCCCTGAATTCTCACCTGATGCCATCTTCATGTCAATATTTAATAAGCCTCTCAAAGTTAACATATCCAAAATTGACTGGCTGCTCTCCTTCCCAAAACAACTGCAGCAGAAGCCTTCCCCATCTAGGAAGATAATAGCTCTAGCTTTCTGGTGCCCTGGCCAAAACCATCATCCGTCCTAGCCTCCTCTTTCTCTTTCCCTCCTACACTGCTTCTTTGGACTTCACTTTACAAAAAGGCAGTTGACAAACATGTCTCATGATTCTTGAAAGTGGCTAGCTGCCCTAGGACACTTAATAAGAGCTCACTGGCACTAACTCACCGTGAGCACCCTTCTGGAATGAGTCCTGTGAGCTGCATCTTCCCAGCATAGTCTAACCTAGGCACAATGCCCACCTACCTACCACTTTATTATTATATGCTATTTCATAAACTCTCATGTAATACTTCCTGTCTCCTAGACGTTGATCTCAAAGTGTTTTCCAACTCATTGAGCTAAATAACTCGTGTAATTCCCGGAACAAGTGTGTGAAGTAGGTTCTATCATCATCCCCTTTATAGAGAAAAAGAAAGAGAGGCATGGGGAGGTTAAATGACTTGCCCAAGAACTCACAATTCAAACATGGGCAGGCTGGCTCTCAAGTCTGCTCTGAACATCTTCATGCTCCACCCATGAAACCTACATTTTTTTTTTCCCTATAAGTTTTTTCCTACAAGTAGAGATACAGATGTACAAATGAACCTACACTTTTATCTGGCTTTCTTATGGCCAGGACCCAGCTGTGCAAAGCGCCTGGCCCCATTGGGTACACATTCTCTACCCTCTTCAAACAAATTGCAGGGGGGTCAAAGCCCCTGGTCTCATGAGCACTGTCCTGTGACCAGCCGAGTCACTCAGACCAGAGGTTGATCTGTAACAGTCAATAACTCCAGCGCTTTGAAACTGCATCCCCTCAGCCTGTTCAGAGGATCGGGAACTTAAAACCAACCAGCAGTTCATGCACTCCAGGGCCCCTGAGTGTGGTGAATGGCTCGGCTAGAGGGCTTGGCCGCTGCAGGCAACATCCCCATCTGTGCCAATTAGGTTGTGAGTGGCTGAGAGACAGTTGTATTTATTCAGCGATACTCCTTCTCCCCAGCTAGTCTCCCTTTTTAGAGGTTATTTATAACAAAAAGTGTTGAGGAAGAGGAGATCAGGAAAGGAAAAGAAAGATATATGCTTCCATTACCTTGCTGATAGAGTGAACTAACAGCAGAAATCATGGCAGTTTTCCTCCCTCGGGGCTCTCCAGGGCTATGGAAGGGTGCACAGAGAGCCCCTCTTAACTGTGTAGAGGACTTTTCCATTTTTTTCCAGAAACCATAGTGTCTAAGAGCACAACTTCCAGACCTAAGAGACTAAAGGAGGTGGGTTCAAAACCCAGCTCCACCCCAACCTCTGACAAATTACTCAACTCCAGCCTCTGTTGGCCTCATTTGCAAAAACAAAAACAAAAACAAAAACAAAAACAACAACAACAAAAAAAAACGAGATGCTATACAAGAGATGCTACAACTCCAGAGCTTACAGCACTGAGCTGCAAATAAGATGAGATCATGTATTACAGAGGCCCTGGCACCTAGTAAATATCAAGGAATGAAAACTGATAGTAACTTTGTTCACATCAATAACAAGCTTTTCATATCCTTCAACTCTTTAAAGTCTGAAGTGGAGGGAAATGTAGTGTCAGGGAGTGATATGGAAAAAGTAAATATTTTATGTTTGGCAAGGGCGGGGAAATACACAAGTAAGGGGCAGCTTTGATAGCTCTGAGTTCACACACTAGTTACCATTTAGACTATGCAATATCCTAATAAGTTCACTATCTATGGATCACCACAGCTGCATCCACTTAATCATATAGCATTATAATTCTTCTCTCTTAAAAGCTTAAGACAGGAAAGACATCCAGTTTTTAAAGCAAAGAGTGAAATAAAATTTGTTTTCATTTAAAGCACCTAATTTTTTTTTTTTAAGTAATTAGCCAACTTCATGGAGTGATTCTACCAAGCTGGTAAGGGTCTGGTGTCTCACTTGCAAAGTTCAGACAGATCGAAAGCAACTGATAGACCTGCCCGCCACACTGGTTTGCATTTGGTATGAAAAAATAGTTAAGCCGGGTGTGGTGGCTCACGCTTGTAATCCCAGCATTCGGGAAGCTGAGACCGGAGGCTAGCCAGCCTCAGCTACCTAGTGAGGCACTCTGCAACTTAGTGAGACTCGGTTTAAAAATAAAGAATAAAAAATAGGGCTGGGGGTATAGCTCAGAGGTAGAATGCCCCTGAGTTCAATCCCCAGTACCGCAAAAAAAAAAAAAAAAAAAAAAAATAGTTAATGCCATTTCATTCAGATGGTCTGTGTTTGCACAGACCCACAACAACAAAATAGTAGCCAGGGTTAAGTCTGAAAGAGAAGGGTGTAATTATCTCTCTCTCAATTTAAAATCAATGAGGACCTTTTAAGGGTAAGTTCCTCCACAAGATGTAAGGCTAACTGAAGAAATCTTATGTAGGTTACAGGGCCCTAAGTCCTTGGTGTCACCATTCTTATGGAGATCTGTGAAGCAACTTGAATTGGACACCACCAAATGTCAGGGGCGGTGGGGTCATTGATATGTAGGTGCCAAGGGATTCCTGCATGACTTTAAGCAAGTCACTTGACCTTTCCAGGTCATTCTGGAAGTGCAGAGACCCATCACCTGCCACTGTGACACAGTTTATGGTAGGATTAGATTTTATTTATAAAGAGGTTCAACATACTTGGCTCCAAAGTGCTTCCCTATTAATAAAATGCACATGTTTAAGGAGGTCAAATCGGAGTCCAGTGTTGATCATCTACTAACAAATAATCTTCATTTTGTTAGGAGGTTATGCAAGCTGTCATATGCAAGAACTTTCTTTGGTCAGATGGCAATCAAGAAAGGAAGACTTTAGGACATCTTCTAGCTTGGACCTCCCTTCCCCTTTCCTACTTGGCTCTTTCACTTCAGATATAGCAGTCTATTTAGTGAACCTGAATCAGGACTGTGGACCAACGCAGGGTCACTGTCCACTTAGTCCATTCCCAACAAAGCCAGTGCTTCTGCTTAGATAAATCCTTCTAAGACCTTCTGGGGCCAACACAACCTCAGAAAGATTCCCTGTCTGAATTCACCACACTTGGTACTCTCTTATCTATCTACTCTTGGTCTCAGTGTTGTTTAACTATTTTAATGATTTTGCATATATACCATGTCCTTTCTTTCTCAGAATAGAGGCTGTGTCAGAAGACTGAGCAGACCTCTCTGAGTTCCTCATAATTTCTTCCTCAGAATCCTGAGCCCAGAAAATGGCCAATGCCATTCGCATGAGACACCTTCTAAAGGTTTTACCACGCCATTAGTGATCTGTAAAGCAGCTCCACACCTCTCAATGGGACTACACATCACAGGAAGCTTGACCACACTTTGCTGAATGAAGCCACCACTGGTGGCTTCCCGGTCAGTATGGGGCCAGTTGGGGTAACTCAATTGTACACAATGAATGAAAAATTCAGGGGACCTTGAGTTTTCAATCCTGCCCTTCTACTATCTCTCTAAAAATTTTGGTTAACTGCTTTTATCTTAGTTATTGCATTTCAGGAAGGCAACAATCTAAATTTGCTAGATATAGCATAAAGAGAGGATAGTAGCCGGGCGTGGTGGCCACAAGCTTGTAATCCCAGTACTTGGGAGGCTGAGACTGGAGGATCCAAGTTCACCCCCAGCCTCAGCTACTTAGTGAGACTTTCTGCAACTTAGTGAGACCCTGTTTCAAAATAAACAATTAAAAATAGGACTGGGGATGTAGCTAGGAGGTAGAATGCCCCGGGGTTCAATCTCCAGCACTGCAAAAAAAAAAAAAAAAAAAAAAAAAAAGAGAGAGAGAGGATAGTATTTATCTAGTGGTTTTATACTTAATTTCTTAAATATCAAATCACTGGGCCGATGTTATCCAATGGGAATAGTGTCACTTTCTACTAAATATGTTCAGTGTTTTAAATCCCTCCTGGCTAGTGTCTCTTGTAGCTCTCACTCTTAAGTCTAGAATTTTGTTTGCTACACCTTTTGAAACTTTAAGCCAAGTTTCCTGGAAACCTGAAATTGAAGGAACTGTGATAGTTCCTTGTAGAGCTGACCAAGGGAAGGTAGGACTGAGGCCAAGCATGCAGACAGGCAAAAAACAATCTGCTTTTCAGAATTACCTGGAAAGGCAAACCTCTGGCCTCAGGCCTCCTGGACAGAGGTATGGTTCCAAGTTTTCTCTTTCACCCCTGGAGGTACCCAGAATCCTCCTTAGATAGGGGAATTATCCTGTCTCCAAAAACACACTTTTGAAGTGTGATTTATCTGTTGAATCTCGATTAGAAGAAAGTCTTTTCAAATGTCACTTCATTTTACAGCCTACTATTTATTGTTTTATATGAAAGAAATATGAATAGTCTCAAATTTTCTATCCATACCCCAATGGACTATTTTGTATTCATCTCACCTTGAAACAAATTACTCTAACCTGCTAGCCAGCACTTAAAGTGTTGACCCTGGAATTATTCCATGTATTCACATGCTGTCTGCTGGGTGCTCACACTCTACTCCTTATTTGGACCCCAAATAGAGCTGGGTGTTTGCCATGTCCGCACTTAAAAAAAATGTAGTAAAAAAAAAAGAACCCATTGATGTGTGTGTGTGTGTGTGTGTGTGTGTTTTATTGTTGTAGTTGTTATTTGTGGTACTGGGGAGTGAACCCAGGTGTTCAACCTTGGAGCTACACCCTCAGCCCTTTTTACTGTTTGTTTTGAAAAAGTCTTGCTAGGTTGCTGAGAATCTCACTACATTGTTGATGCTGTTCTCGAACCTGCAATCCTCCTGTCTTAGCCTCCCAAGTGCTGGGATTATAGGCGTGTGCCACTTCGATGTGTTTTATTACCTGCCTCATGTACACCCCAACATATCTCCTCCTTAACGACCATTTTTTAAATGCTCTGTCATCTCGCAGGAGTGATGAGTCAGAGTCAGGGGAATTGTTGTGACTTGCTCCACCTACTAGAATAAGCCAAGCTGTCTTGGGTTGGTTGATCTTGAGTTCTCAGGGGGTCATTTATCTACGGGGTGGTAGGGATGAGCTACACTTTGCAATGACCACACGGTACAGATGTTTATCCATAAAGGAGACCTCAAGTGAAACAAGCAATTTCTTGGTCTGATTGTATTAAATTCATCCAAGTATCCACCCAGTGGACAAGCTCAGTTCCAGAAGAAATTATGGCCAGAGTGATAAGAAGTATGAAGGACCAGGGTTGGACTATGTGGATGGGCTTGAGAAGTCTGGAGCCAGACAAAAGGGTGTGTGCTCCATGACAGGCTGGGGAGGCTGGGCAGAATTACAGAGCGAGGGCTTCTCTGAATCTGAGCTTTTTTTTGTTTCCTTACTATGAGAGCTGTATTTGTTTTTTGTTTTTTTCTTGTTTTGTTTTTTGCGGTACTGGGGATTGAACTCAGGGGCATTCTACCTCCGAGCTATACCCCCAGCCCTATTTTTTATTCTGTATTTTTAAACCGAGTCTCACTAAGTTGCGAAGTGCCTCACTAGGTAGCTGAGGCTGGCCGAGAACCCAGATCCTCTGGTCTCAGCCTCCCAAATGCTGGGATTACAAGTATGCACCACCACACCCGGCTGAAAGCTGTATTTGTGATTCAACATAAACCTAAAGACTCAGTTACTCTTACAGACCCCAGTGCTCATGTCCAGAGACAATCTTCAGCAAAACTGCTGCATGGAGAATGCTAGAACCTTCCAGACTTTCTCCTCTTTCTGTTAGGCCCTTCCATTCAGGTCTTTCCCTCAACCACACCTTCATTTCTCCCTTTAGTTCAGTGGTTTTCTTTTCTTTTTTTAGTGTAGTGGGGGGGGGGTACTATCGATTAAACCCAGGGACATTTTACCTCCCAGCTACACCCCCAGACCTATTTTATTTATTTATTTATTTTTTTGAAACTAAGTTGAGCTGGGCATGGTGGTGTATGCTTGTAATCCCAGTACTTGAGAGGCTGAGACAGGAGGATTGCAAGTCCACAGTGCCAGCCTCAGCTACTTAGTGAGGCCCTCCACAACTTAGTGAGACCCTGTTTCAAAATAAAGAGTTAAAAATTGGGGCAGAGGGTGTAGCTCGGAGGTAGAATGTCCCTGGATTCAATCCCCAGTACCACAAAAAACTGAAGATCTTGCTAAGTTACTGAGCCTGGCCTCGAACTTGTAATCCTACTGTCTCAGCCTCCCAAGTATTGGGATTACAGGCGTGTATCACCACACCCAGCTCAGCACAGTGGTTTTCAAAGCGTGGTCTTTAGAGCAGCAGCATCTGCCTCACCTGAGCACCAGTGAGGCTCCACGCCAGAGTGACTGATTCAGAAACTCCAGGGTACGGCGGGGCCAGCAAGCTGTGTTTTTCCCAAGCCACCCTGGATATTTTGATGTATACTCAAGTCTGAAAACTGCCCCTTTACATGATATTTCAAGATCAAAACTTTAAGATAAAAGAGAGTGTGCTTTTGAGAAAAGGACCTGCAAAGATGATAAGCCACTCAAGTGCTAAGTGAGTAATTTTCTAGTAATGGAATTTCCAGTCCTGTGAAGGACAGCGAGAGATGCAAGGCCCTGTCTTCATGGCCCTCACCATCCCTCACCCTTCATCTCCCCTATTTCGATCTTCTCTCCACATTGCTGGACCTGTCAAATCCCAACTTAAAACCCTCGGCAGGTGCTTCCTGCCCAGAGAATAAAGCCCCAAGTTCCTGGCGCAGGACCCAAGGTCCTTCATTCTCTGCCTCTGGGGCATGTCCCTGACCTCGCTTCCTCCTGTCCCTACCCACCAACTCTGCCATATTTAGTACCTGCAGGAAGCCTATACTTGCCATAGCTCTCCTATTAGGGTTGGCCATGTGACTGACCTTGGCCAACAGCACAGGAGCTGAAGGGACAGTTGCTACTTCCAAGCCGACTTGAAGTGCCATCATGTTGTTCTGTCACATTCTCTCAGCCACTATGCCATAAATGAGACCAGCATTCTCCCAGAGAGAGGCTGCTTTTTGAGTTCAGTGGGTCCCCACCTGAAGACGGATGAGGATACAACTCCAACTAACCTACATTGGGCATGCAACATCAGTGGGAAAGAAACCTGTGTTATTGTAAACCAGTAAGATTTGGGGGCTACTTGTTATTCAGCCTAAGCTGACTGATAGCACTGTTGGTCATTCTCCCCCTGTCTAGAATGTCTTCCCCACTCTAATGTGCCCTTCTTCCCATCCCACCCCTCTCTGGCTCCACAAGAGACTGGCTCATCATTGGACACTCAGCACTCCTCATTCAGGCTTTTATCTTTCCCAGGTATAACTGATCACTCTCACCTTTA
Source organism: Graphiurus murinus (assembly GCA_004027655.1). Taxonomy (NCBI): domain Eukaryota; kingdom Metazoa; phylum Chordata; class Mammalia; order Rodentia; family Gliridae; genus Graphiurus; species Graphiurus murinus. Next base: position 65,380 of record PVLC010000895.1, on the reverse strand, counting down.
GGATTTCTTCTCAATGCTACAGATGTATGACCATGCCCTTGGAACTGTGCAAGGGGCTTCTCGTTCATTAACACTGTTCTTAGAACCTCACCAAAATAATAGCAATAACGATGATGATAATAACAAAAAATAATAATATATGAGAGCCAGGCGTGGTGGCGCACGCTTGTAATCCCAGTACTTGGGAGGCTGAGACTGGAAGATCCGGGTTCGTGGCCAGCCTCAGCTATCTAGTGAGGCACCCCGCAACTTAGTGAGACCCTGTTTCAAAATAAAGAATAAAAATTAGGGCTGGGGGTATAGCTTGAAGGTAGAATGCCCCTGAGTTCAATCCCCAGTACTGCAAAATAATAATAATAATAATAATAATAATAATAATAATAATAATAATATGAGTCCTCGTTTTACAAAGCAAGGAGACTTTGGCTCAAAGAAGAGAAGCAGCTTGTCCAGGTTTCCCAGCCTGGGTCAGAGCCCGAAGTCCCACAGGTGGGATCTGGCTCTGAACTCAGCAGCCTAGCCTGTGCCACACGCCTCTCCCCAAGCCCAGCAGCAAGCTTTTAGATCCTCCCACTCCACTGAGCACAGTAAAAGTCTCCTGTCAACAACTGAAAAGACTGCCACATTAAATTAAGATTTACAAGATTCCCCTGTGGAAGTGGGTTTCTGACCTCCTGTGAAGAGACTGTCTCTAAGTAGATGTTTTGAATAGGAAGGCGCTAGGCTAAGGCACTACAAAGTGTAGGAGAAAGGGGCATTTTGTTGGTGCCCTTCCCGAGGTCCCAGGCTGCAGGGGGGTGGGGAGTGTGAGGAGACACATAGGTGCCCACTGACATCACCCTAGAGAATCTTTAGGAAGGTCCACATGAATTTGTCTCAGGTTAGAAGGAAGGTAACAAAGGAGAGGGTTCAGTACTCCCAGCAAGTCGGTATTTGAGGTTTAAAAAAAATGAATGGAGCCAAATGTTTGTTTGATTCTTTGGATTAAACAAGGAAAGGTCAATGACACAGTGGCAAAGCACTGAACCAAACCACCTAGGTCAGAAGACGGAGCAAATGCCTAAACATAGAACTGCAATTTTAGGTTTCTGTAAGCTGCTGGCATTTTGTTGAGTAGTGGAGATTTTTCTGTTTTTCTTTCTCTCTCTCTTTAATTTTACTTGTTTGCTCATGGGAAGAGTAGGAAGTCTAAAAACCTAAAAATACTCCAGCCCCCAATGAGCTATACTAATGAAAAATTGGACAAAGTACCACAGTATTCTTTTCATGCAACATTATCGCTAGTTTTTCAAGGGTTACAACACTTTGGTTACTAGTTGGAATCCATTTATCTCTCTCACCATTCCAATGGAGCAGTTTTTACCCTCCCCCAAAGGATATATTACATTTAAATGATGCTATCAGTAACACTAATAATAGTAAGGTTTTTTTCCCCTTTCAGGTGTAGAAAGCTGCTCAGAGCTCTAAATAGTTATTGGGCCAGTTTGGACACATCCAATTTAGTCTTTAAACGACCACCCACTTCATATAATAAATAACAAGAGCCAGCATTTACAGAGTGCTTAGGGCTCTGCTCAGTGTTTCTCAGACATCCGCACATATAATCCTCAAAGCAAGTGCAATCATTATCTCCACTCTAGAGTGAGACACCATGGAGAGAAGAGAGTGAGGGAGAGAAAAGAGAAAGAGAAAGGGGAAGGGGGGAGGAGAGGCGAAGAGAGAGGAGGGGAGAGAGAAAAGAGCCTGTAGCTGCACAAGACCTTAGTTAATGATTCACTCACAGCCTCACAGCCCTCTGGCAGCTCCATTGGGTAGGGGCTGCATCAGAACGAACACACACACACACACACACACACACACACACACACACACACACACACACAGTCTCATCCTCAACTCTATTTGGGGCTGCATCAGAACGAAAACACGTACACACACACACACACACACAGAGTCTCATCCTCAACTCTCTTTATCCCTGAGAGAGGCGGTGTCCGGCAAATTGCTTGGCAACGCGCACAGGAAACTCCATCCAAAGCCCCAGGTCCAGGCCGCCTGGGCGCTGTCCAACGGGCAGCGCGCCTGAGAAGCCAGGCTGGGGTCCTGTCTCCTGACACCCCGAAGGTGGGGCGGAACGCCAAGACATGGTGGGGAGGAGGAGAGGTGGAAAAAGCACTGTCCCCTGGGACACCTGTTGTCGCCTCCCCACTCAGGCTGTCTTGGGCGACCTGGATCTCGGGGAAGACACCGGTTGGCAAGAAGTGCAGTGCACGGGTGCGGGGGTCGCACGCCCACTCCCGCCTACCAGAGGCATACTCACCCTATCCCTCCCACTCCAGACCCCCGCGGCTCATGGAAGTGTCGCGCCTCCGGGTGGCGCGGGCAGAGGCACTCGTGATGAGCGGAACAGCGCCGCGGCGCTAGGACCTGGCGCCGGCCGCCCCCCGCCCGCTCCACCTGCGGGGCCCCTCTCCCCCGAGCGCTAGTGCCCTCGCCGCCGGGCGCGGGGCGCAGTTACCTACCACGCCGTCCGCAGGGTCCGGAGCAGCGACCGGAGGACGCCCCTGCCCGGGCGATCGGCGATCCTCAACCCCGGGGATCCGCGTCGCTCCGGCTCCGGCTCTGGCTCCCGCTCCCGCCCGGCCGCCGCGCCGCAGAGCTCCCGACTCCGACTCCCGGGCTCGCTCCGCGCCCGCCGGCTCCGGGCGCCGCTCCCGCCGCTCCTGATTGGCTGCGGCGCGCGCCCGAGTTGCGCCTTGATTGGACAGCCGGGAGTTGGGCGGTGGGCCGGGCCGCGCGTCGTCGGGATCTGCGGCCGGAGGCTCCGCGCGGCTGCACCGCGTCCCCACTGCAGCCGGGTCGGGGCAGGAGGCTGGATCCACGATCCCGGCCCCTTTGAGTCCGATAGCCCCAGCTATCGAAGCACTAGGCAGAGCAGAAACCTTCGCTTCCAGTAAAACCAGAGTGGCGGGGAATGGGGATCACCCTGTAATCCCACCCACACCCCCTGGGGGCTGTTGGTTGATGACTTCCTAGGTGCCGGTATCTTTGTTCTGCTGGCCTCACTCCACTCGTTGGGACTTCTTGTTCGTTTTTGACACTTTTTACTATACAGAGGGCGTAGGCTTCGGGTTAGTAGCTTGTAAACAGTGGGCGCCTAATAGCGTTTGTGGTGTCTGATTGGATCTACACACAATCTCTGTGTGGTCCTGCTGGAGCTCAGAAAGGGGAAGCGACTTGTCCAAGGTCCTAACCTGGTCAACAAATTGGTAAAATACAGTGGTAGGTAGGTGCCGCGGGAAGAAGGAAATGAGCAGGATGGTGAGATTTTCATTTTATTAGGAACTTAATTCCTAACTAGAATGATAACACTGATGAATAATAATTACTCATATCATTTTCGTGGGACATATTTCGTAGGCCTCTTTCCAAGGGTTTTATGTACATTAATTCAGAAATGCAGGAAAAGGCTGTCATAAGGACATCCATATGTGGTGTGAGACGTGTGGACAAGTGACACCACTTCTGAGTGTGGAGAGATTTTTGTCTGAAAAACACACCAGCAGTCACTCCACACTGTGGAGGCACAAGCTAGACCAGAGAGGAAGTCTGAGGGACCGTGTTCCCATCTTTCAGCTCTTGCCTAGTTCTTTAACCCTCCCCACTTTTCTACCCACCTCCACTGAATCTTTCTAAATAATAAATACAGCTGCTGGAAATCTAGGTGCCACCAGACCTTTGTTTTGCCCAGAGATACTCTACCTCTAAGCTGTACCTCCAGCCCTTTTTATTTTTTATTTTATTTTTTTTGTTTGTTTTCAAGCAGAGTCTCACTAGGTTGCTGAAACTGGTCTTGAGCCTGTGATCCTCCTGTCTCAGCCTTCCAAATACTGGGATTACAGGCATGTGCCACTAAGGGTGTTCTGCCACTCTTAAAAGCACCTGTTGCATTCTTCTAGAGAGGCAATGAGCAGAATAATACAGCTTATGAAACAATTTTTCTGCAGGTATTTCTCCCTAGTTCTATTCTTTGCTGACACAATTCTCGAATGAGAAATTTGGCTTGGTAGACAACTGCTTCAAGTTCCAAGTGAAAACCAGCCTGACTCACTCCGAAAGTCTTGGCTCCTAAGTTCAGTGTCATGTACTTTGAGGAGCCCAAGACTCTCAAGCTCTGTTTTCTCTATATTAATGGACAAAAAAAAATGGATTCATTTTCTATTAGAAAGGTAGACTAGGCATAGGTTAAGCTTCACCTGGTTGGAACAGCAGAGCATAACAGAGTCCAGACCATGTGAGGATAAGTCTTCCGTGTTCATCCCTCTCTAAGTAACAGAAACACATGGAGACATCAACCCATAATTCTATTTGCTCACTTGTCATAGGGTTTTGGTTTGGGCTTCCATCCTGGGGATTGAACCCAGGGATGCTCTACCATGAGCTACATCTCCAGGCCTCAAACTTGGCAATCCTCTTGTCTCAGTCTCTCAAATTGCTGGGATTACAGAAGTATACCACTCTGCCTCCCCTTATAGGTATGGCTTTTGCAAAAGCAACAGTTTTCTTTGAACTTGGTCACACTAACATTCCAAAGAAGAACAGACTGCTTGTCTCAGCAGAGGACGAGGCTGCCCCAAGATGATGTGCCAAACTGCCCAACCCTGGTTCCCTTGCACCTAACTCAGCCCAAGGAAGATGAGTGAAAGAAAAATCTGGATCCCACCGCAAACACTCTTGAACCCTCTTATGCATAGTAATTGCTTATGTAGAGGCCCATCCCCTGTCTCATCTACAAAAAAAAGTGCTTTATTTAATCCTCCCTCCTGCATCACATTTCTTCTTTGGTGACTCCTATTTAGTACTCAAGCCTTCACGAACTGTCCCAGGCACTAAGCAGCAGCATTCTAGTGATCTGTTTATATGACCATCTTTTCAATGAGAGGACTGTGCATCACTTAGTCATGCAGCAGTAATGCTGGCCTACTAAGTGAAACATAGTAGGTACTCACTAAACATGAATTGAAGGCTCATAAAGTGGTAGAAAGGAGACTAGCCTCTATCTTGGTCTTCAGAAGGGCATCTTCCAATTCCAGGTTAGATGGATATTTGGTGTGGGTCAAAGTGACCATCCGTACCATCCAACTGTGAATAGGTCGTTTTTGTATGTCAGACATTTTCAGGAAAAGAGAAAGATGAGATCTTTCTTATATGCATTCAAGATGAGACGGTCCAGCTGATTTAGAGAACAGTTTGGCAGTTCCTCAAAAAGCTAAGAGTTACCATATGACCTAGTAATTCTCCTACTATACTTCCTAGAGAAGTAAAAACATATGCCTGCACAAAAACTTATACATGAATGAATATTCATGGCATCATCATTTATAATAGCTGAAAAGTGGGAAAAGGCAAATGCCCATCAACTGATCATAGGCAAAAAAAAAAGTAGTATATCCATATAATAGAATATTACTCAGCCATAAAGGCTAAGAAAGTAGTGATTGATACATGCTATGATGTAGATGAATCTTGAAAACATTATGCTACGTGAAAGAAGCCAGAAACAAAAGACCACATAATGTATAATTCCATTCATATGAAACATCTAGAGTAGGTAAATCCATAGAGACAGAAAGCAGATTAGTGGTTTTCAAGGGGTCAGAGAAGGAGAAATGGGCAGCGACCGCCTAATGGAAATGAGGTTTCCTTTTGGGGCTATGAAAATGTTCTGTAATTAGATAGTGGCTATGGTTACACAATTTTGGGAATATACTAAAAACCGGTGAATTGTAAAAAACAAAATGTATACAGTATACATCCTGAGAGTGTAGTAACCATTAATGAGGGAAACGGTAATTAAATCCTAAGGTGTAGTAACTAAATGTATAAAAGTGTGGCAGACCTTAGCCCGTGAAAGGCAATTACATATGCCTCATTTAACCCTCAGATTCCCATCTTCAGCAACCTTCAAGGGATTTACTTTGTAGTTCTGTGTTGTCCAATTGAACATTCTATATGGATGGAAATGTTCTTTATCTGAACCATGCAGTATTGCAACCATTCGGTGTATATGGCTATTGGACATTGAAATGTGGTTAGTTGCAACTTGAAAATTGAATTTTAAACTGTATTGAAATTTGAATAACCACATATGGCTAATGGCCACCAGTATGGCAGTATGGCATTAGCTGGTCTAGAGGCCTAGAACCATTTTAACTGGCAACTTAGAAAAAAGTTAGGGGGCACGGGCCTGGGAGAGTCCGAGTGTCTTTATGTCCCCCAGCCCAGCTGAACCCTGCATCCCCTAGAAATCCTCCAGGAGGATGCTATTGCTTCCATCTTTTCCTTGCTATGAACTCTTAATGAACACCACTCCAAAATTCCAGGTTTAGCTTTGTCTGCACAGCAGAGAGCTTCCATTCCACAAATATTTGTGGCCTAGTCACCTCGTAGAACATGCAAGAATAGGAAAGATCACAGTCAATGTCAGCCAAAGTCCAAAGGGTTGGTCTTGAGGTTAAGAGGTAGATGAGACTAGAGAAATTCCTGCCGGGTGTGGTGGTGCACGCCTGTAATTTCAGTACTCGGGAGGCTGAGACAGGAGGAACACAGGTTAAAAGCCAGTTCCAGCAACTTAGCAAGGCTGTCAGCAACTTAGACCCTGTTTCCAAAAAAAAAAAAATAATAATAATAATAATCCTAGTACTTGGGAGGCTGAGACAGAAAGATTCGGGTTCGTGGATAGCCTCAGCTACTTAGTGAGGCCCTCCATAACTTAGTGAGACTCTGTTTCAAAGTAAAGAATAAAAAATAGGGCTGGGGATGTAGCTCAGAGGTAGAATGCCCCTGGGTTCAATCCTCAGTACCCCCAAAATAAAAATAAAATAAAATAGAGCTGGAGGTGTAGCTTGGAGATAGAATGTCCTTGGGTTCAATCCTCAGCACCACACACACACACACATACACACACACACACACACACACACACACACACACACACACACATAGACACCCTTCACAAGGACCTGGCTCTTTCTCTACCACACCCCACCCAATACTTTAGAAAGTGCAAAAATCTTGCTTTTTTAAGATGATGAAGTAGGATCGAAGAATCTTATTTAGATTTCTTGCTTCCAACTCAAGCCTTATAACATCTTTAACTCTCCCAGTACATTTTCTGGGTCAGGTTGATCTTTCCCTTCTGTGAACTTTCACTGAACTTGAACTCAGTAATCTAGAATGTAATGATTTTCCAAGTGTTCTTCCATGACATGGTATCCCCAAGGTAGGATTCATTTCCTACATAAATATTTATTGAGCTCCTGCCTGCTTTGAGCCAGTCCTAGCTGCTGTGGATAGAAAGAAAGAAGACAGTCGCTGGGCAGCCTAGAGCCTGGGGAGGAGGCGCACGAATAGCACTGAGTGACTGGATGTACATCAAGTGCGTAGGACACTGCCTGGTGCATAGAGGGATTCTTAGACTGTATAAAAACCATTATTTGTAACTCATTTAAAATTCAAATTTGAGGCTGGGGATATAGTTCAGTGATAGAGCATGTAGGAAGCCCTGGGTTCAATCCCCAGCACTGCAACAATAACAAACACATAATCATAATATTCAAATCTGGTTTGTTCTAAAAAATCCCAGTTGGAAGCCTGGCGTGGTGGCGCACGCTTGTAATCCCAGCATTTGGGAGGCTGAGACTGGAGGATCCGGGTTCGCGGCCAGCCTCAGCTACCTAGTGAGGCACTCCGCAACTTAGGGAGACCCTGTTTCAAAAATAAAGAATAAAAAATAGGGCTGGGGTTATAGCTCAGAGGTAGAATGCCCCTGAGTTCCATCCCCAGTACCACAAAAAACAAAAAACAAAAAAAAAAAACCCAGTTGGCTTTTATTTCGAAGGGCATTTATTTTAGTGACTACAAACAAACAAACAAGAGTACAGCCCTTGACTTTGGGCCTTTGATTGTGTTAATTTCTTTGCCTGAAATTCTTCGTGGTGTGTGTGTGTGTGTGTGTGTGTGTGTGTGTGTGTGTGTGTTAGTGGGAATTGAACTCAGAGGCATTCTACCTCTAAGCCATACCCCCAGCCCTATTTTACTTCTTATTTTGAAACAGGGTCTTGCTAGGTTGCTGAGGGCCTCTCTAAGTTGCTGAGGCTGGCTTGGAACCTGTGAAGGATCCTCCTGTCTCAGCCTCCCAAGTACTGGGATTGTAGGTGTGCACCACCACACCTGGCTGAAATGCTTCCCTTTTTGATACATAAAAGTGCCAAATATTTTCCCACTCCCTCAGTAGCCAGGATTCATCCTGTCACACAAAACAAGACACAGCTCTCATTTGTGCTCATCTGTGTCTTTCCTGACATCCTCAGTAAATGAATGAAAAGAAAGAAGAGAGTAAGAGAGGTGGTTTTAAACTCTTACAGTTTGCAAATACTAAACTGTAGTTCAGAGTGGACTAACATCCTCCCTGTCCGAGAATGAAGAGATTGACAGAGTAACAGAGAGACAGTGCTTCTTCCAACACTAGGGGGCGGGGGGAGGGAACCACAAGAATAACAAGCAATTCAATCTTTAACTAGAAAGTGCTCCAGGCCCCAAGGCCACTCTGGGTCATTCGACTGCATGACTTCTCCCCTGCCCAGAATTGACTACAGGCCTAGTCCAATTCTGTCACTGCACAGTTGCTTAACCCTACACCCAAACCTCTCTGAGTCTGTTTCTTGCTTGTACTGTTCATACCAGCCTTGAAGGGTAATTTTGATGATGAAATGAGATAGCCGTGCAATGCTTGACACTTAGAAAGTGCTTAATTAATGTTTGCTAAATAAGTAGGGCTTTTTTTTTTTTTTAAAGGTCACATTACTAGGGGAAGCTGCGCTGTCCTCAAAGGCACAGCACTGCTTGATGCTGTCCACTTGTCAGTATCAGTGGAATGCCCCAGATCATCCCCGTCTCCTCCAGCGCCTACACACAGCTTCCCCGGCTCTCAATCCAGCACTGAACTGCAACAAGAAGCCTGGGAGGCAGGGACTTGGCATGTTCCTACCCCAAGCCCTTCTCCTCTCCAGCTGGCACAGAAACACTCCACATTTGCAGCTTCCACAGCAATTACGAGAACCTACACCCTTTTATTGTTTTTCTTTTCCTAACGATGGAGCAATCACATGATTTCAACAGGAAAAACAACTCTGGAATTGGAGACCGAGGGGACTGAGCCATGCACTTTCTGGTCCCTGTGTCTGAGCCCCTAGAGAGAAAAGACACTTGACGCTGGCAGGACACGGGCTGAGCTGGACAAGAAACATGGCCAGCAGAGCTGGCTCACAGCAGGCTGGCCAGCTGAGCAGGTTGTGTTTCAGGATGACAAATAACAATGCTCCTCACAAAATAGGATTTCATAGTCACTGAGTGCTAAGTATTAGGTACTGTATGGTACTCTTCCTCATTACAATAACCCAAGAGGACGGTTTTTGTTTGTTTGCTTGCTTTTGTTTTTTTGTTTGTTTGTTTGGTTTTGGGGGTACTGGGGATTGAACCCAGGGGCATTTTACCTCCGAACTATACCTCCAACCCTATTTTTTATTCTTTATTTTGAAACATGGTCTCACTAAGTTGCGGAGGGCCTCACTAAGTAGCTGAGGCTGGCCACAAACCCGTGATCCTCCTGTCTCAGCCTCCCAAGTACTGGAATTACAAGTGTGCGTCACCATGGCTGGCTCCAAAAGAAAGGTTTTATTAGCTTCATTATATCAAGAGTCAAATGCACCTCTGAGAAGTCAGGGGCTTAGCTAGCACCTCACCCCTCTGGAATCCCCCAGAGCCTGTATGTTCACCTCCTGGCCCCGTGTCTACGTCGGCAATGCTTCTAAATCCTGAAGTATGCAAGATCTTTCTGGAGATCTTGTTGGAATGCAGATTCTCATTCTCTAAGGCTGGGGCAGGGCCCAAGATTCTGCATTTCCAACAAATTTCTAGGAAATGCTCCCTGTCTGGAGACTTCAATTGCAAAGACTAGACTCGAGGGTTCAATCCTGGTTGCACATTTGAATCACGTGGGGCCTGCGGAAATGCTGATGCCTGGGCCCCCATCCTGAGGAGTCTGATCTGTTGGTCTGTCTGGCAGCTTCGCAGCGTCTCCAAAGCGCCCCCAGCGAATGGCGGTGCAGCCGGGGCTGTGACCTCGGTTAGGGAGGGAGATTCTATCCACAGGCTCCAGACGGCACCCTGTCGCCCTGCGCTCCCCTCTCCCCGCCGCTGAGGCCTGTGTGGCTTGGCTTCCAGGACGCCCTTGACAGAGGCCTCTCCCAGCAAACTCCAGCCTGGAAGACACCAGGGCCGCCACCTGTTTCCTTGAAATAGTTCGCAGCTGTGCTGGGTGACCTCATCGCTCTGGCTCCGCCGCGGGCCAAGCTAGAATCTGGAAACTGTCTCCCCAAGTCAGGGCTCCCCCGGCGCCCGCCCTTGAGCCCGGCAGCCCAGGGAGAAGAGCCGCCGCGAGGCGGGAGGAGCTGCGGGGTGAGATCAAGCGGGCTTGGGCTCCTGCGAAGGACCTCGGCTCCCTCCTGGGGACTCCTGACCCGACGCCCTGGGCTGGTGGGCGCGGCTGTGAGTGAAGTCCACCGCCAGACCCCTGGCTTCTTCCCGTGCCCGCCCTCCCGAACTCTGGGGAACTGAGGAAATCGCCAGGGGCTCTCCTTCCTCCCCGCTCCTCCTCAACATGATGCATTAACAAACAAACACTGAAGTAAGCAAATACAAATGAAAAGTGCCAGAGTCAACCGCCCTGAGCAGCTGGGATGCCAAACCTTTTTCTTTTTCTTTTTTTCGGTATGGAGATTGAACCCAGGAGCATTCTACCTCGGAGCTACACCCTCAGTCCTATTTTTTAGTCTTTATTTTTGAAACAGGGTCTCACTAAGTTGTGGAGGGCCTCACTAAGTAGCTGAGGCTGGCCGCGAACCTGCGATCCTCTTGTCTCAGCTTCCTAAGTACTGGGATTACAAGTGTGCGCCACCACACCCGGTTTACCAAAACTTTTTCTATACATATGTGTTTCTACACAGATGCGCGCGCGCACACACGCACACACACACACACACACACACTCACACACGCGTGCATAATCCTGTTTTACAAACAAAAATGCATCGTGGAATATTATTTGGATTATGATTTTAGATATCTTTTCCAATGTAGTTACATGTATTTATCAGTTATTTTAATGTCTCTCAAACATGTCTTGAAATCAGTCCCTTGGAGGCAGTGTGTGTGTGTGTGTGTGTGTGTGTGTGTGTGTGTGGTACTGGGAGATGAACCCAGGAGCATTCTACCTTTGAGGTACACGCAGAGGCCTGTTTTAGTTTGAAACAGGGTCTAAGCTGAGGGCCTTGCTAAGTTGCTGAGGCTGGCTTCAAACCTGCGATCTTCCTGTTTCAGCTTCCCATGTACTGGGATTACAGGTGTGTGCCACCATGCCCGACCAGGGGCATATTTTAAACACAAAGATCGGCAAGTCTCACTCCAGACCTGGTGACTGAGAATTTCTCAGGGAGGGGCCTGGGAAATCTGTTCACTTTGGTACTTTTCATAAGTATCTTAGATGATTCTCTGGGGAAATTCCTTATCTTTTCAGTGGTTGTGCCTCTCCCATTTATGGGGGTACCTTTGTACTTTTTTTCAGTGCTGGGGACAGAATCCAGGGCCTTGTGCATGCTGGGCAAGTGCTCTAGCAGGGAGTCACACTCCCAGTCCTGGATGTACCATGATTTATTAACCATTCCCCTATTGTTGATCATTTAGGTTATTTCCAGTCCCCCCCCCTCATCCTGCTATAAATATATGCCCATTATACATGTACTTATGCATGGATGTTTCTCTAGGATAGGCCCCCAAAGAGTGGAACAGCTCATTACCTAGAGCTCACCTAGAGCTACTTTTCCTCTCTAAGACTTTTCATGCTGAATCATCGAACCTGCTTGCTTGTGTGCACGTGTGCACATGCATGTATATGTGTGTTGGTGGTGGTGCTAAGGATTGAACCCAGAGACTCTGTCATGTTAAGCATCGTGCTCTACCATGAACTACACCCCCAACCCCAGGATAAAAACTTAAAAATTGTGGAGTCAAGACCACTAGTACCCAATAGAAATACAATGTGAGTTGAATATATCTCTTGAAAATTTCTGTAGCCATATTAATTTTAATAATGTTTTTGCTTAATCTGATATTTTCTTAATTTGGTATCAATAACATCTCTGTATATAATCAAATAAAAATCATTACTGAAAATATTTGCTATGCTCTGAATATATGTATCCTCTCCCCACCCCCAAGTCATATGTTGAAACTGACTCTCCAAGGTAATGGTTGGTATGAGAAGGTAAGGTTTGGGGAGGTAACTAGGTTATGGCGCTGGAGCCTCCTGAACAGCATTAGTGCTCTTCAAACAGAGGCCTGAGAGGGATCCCCTCACCCTTCTACCACAGGAGGATACAGAGAGGAGGCACCACCTAGGAACCAGAACGTGGGTCCTCACCAGACAGAGCCTGCTGGGGCTTCAGCCCAGGCCTCCCAGCCTCTGGAAATGCATTTCCATGGTTCATAAGCCACCCGGCTTATGGGACTTCATTATAGCAGCCAGAACACACTCAAACGATATTCTACACCTACTGTTCATGTTCAGACTTTGAAAATGGGTGTGGATTTTACACTTGGAACTTGCCTTGACCTTGGTTACCACATCTCAAATACTCAGTAGCTGCATGGGCCAAGTGACTGTTGTGTTGGACAGTGAAGATCTAGACCTTTTTTTTTTTTTGCGGTACTGGGGATTGAACTCAGAGGCATTCTACCTCTGAGCTACACCCCCAGCCCTATTTTTTTATTCTTTATTTTGAAACCGGGTCTCACTAAGTTGCGGAGTGCCTCACTAGGTAGCTGAGGCTGGCCGCGAACCCGGATCCTCCGGTCTCAGCCTCCCAAATGCTGGGATTACAAGCGTGCGCCACCACGCCCGGCTAGACCTTTTGTTTTACTCAGAGGATATGTACAGGGAATGAGGAACAAACAATCATGGGGCACCTACAACCTGTTTGTTCCTAATGAATGAGCACTTAACATCCTTTATTGTTAATTGCTCACCAAGAAACCACTTGACCGATTCTGAATCGTGCCGAGTCCCCATTCCCTGGGCCACAGTGTGGACCTCCACCTCTGCCTGGACAGTTGGAGCACCTTAGCAGTGAGTTGGGAGATAGGGTGGGGCGAAGGGAAGGGGGTTCTGGACAGAGATTCGGGATAGCAATTCAGGAAGAGTCTGGCTTCTTTGTGAATGCTCATGGAAGCTTGCAGGGTGCAGAAGAAGGAAGGGGAACGTTTTTTTTTTTGTGCCCACAGAACAAACTTAAGTCAATGATCACTACCATTTTTCAGCCAACACAGAAGCAGAACTGGAACCAAGTCTTCAGATTCCAGAGCCTATGCTTCTTTAAGATGTCTCCAAGATGACTATTCCAAGTCTATGCCTCCATTAGTGGTGCAGGGAGAGCTGTCAACAAGTTGATTAGAAGTTCCACTCTAAATGGTGAGGTTAGACTCTGTGTTAAAAACATGTGCCCTGAGGCCACCTGGTGGAGATTATTGTTATTGCAAGGGGCCTGCAAATGCCTTTGTGGGATTCCTTGCTCATTAACTGACTAAATAAGCATATGACAACTATTACACCGAGGTATGGTGGGGAAAAGTATCCTCATACCTAGAAAGTCAGGAATCACTGCAATAGGCTCTTCCACAGACAGAGGACAGTTACGAAGAAATCAACAGGTCTGGCCTCAGTTATATCACTTTTTGGCAGTGTTCAGTTTCTAAGTTTCCCGACTGGCATGTTAGTGCATCTGGGTTTCAGCAAGGAAAAGATTGAAGTCTCTCTTTTATATATATATATATATTTATATATATATATTTTATAATAATTGGTACATTGTAATCGTACATCTTTGTTAGTTACAAGCTGATAAAGGCATATATGCACACATTTCTCATTTAACCGCTTCCCCAATTCCCACCCCACTATCTCGCCCTCCCTCCTTCTCAAGTTCAGTTTAGTGATTGATTTTGATATATTTGTGAAAGTACATCATGTGCAGTTGGGTGTCTCCCCCCCCCCCCGCCCATCCATCCCCTTTAGTTAAGTCAACTTCTTTGCTTATCAAAGGTTTCTGCTTTTTCATCTGGAGACCCTCTTATGCCCCATCATCTCCCTAGCATCCACATATTAGGGAGAACATATGCTTTTTTACTCTTTGTGACTGACTAATCTCACTCAATATAATGTTTTCCAATTCCATCCATTTCCCTGCAAATAACATGATTTTGTTCTTTATGGTTGAGTAAAATTCCATTGTGTACATATCCCATAGTTTTGTAATCCATTCATCTGTCGATGGACATCTTGGCTGGTTCCATAGTTTGCAAATTGTGAATTGTGCAGCTATAAACATAGATACACATGCATTGGTCTGATAGTTTGGTTTCTATTCTTTTGAGTAGATACCCAGAAGTGGTATTGCTGGTTCATTCCCATTCATCTGAGGATCCTCCATACTGTTTTCCAAAGTGGTTGCACTAATTTGCAATCCTACCAACAATGTATTAGGGTTCCCACTTCTCTGCACCCTCGCCAGCATTTGTTGTTATTCGTGTTTTTTATGATTGCCATTCTGATTGGAGTTAGGTGAAATCTCAAGGTAGTTTTGATTTGCATCTCTCTGATTGCTAATGATGTTGAACATTTCCTCATACATTTATTGGCCATTTGTATTTCTTCTTTTGTGAAGTGTCTATTTAGATCCTTTGCCCATTTCTTGATTGGGTTATTTGTTTTCTTAGCTGTGATTTTCTTGAGTTCTCTGTATATCCTAGATTAGATCTCTATCAGAAGAGTAGCTGGCAAAAATTTTCTCCCACTCTGTGGGTTCTCTGTTGAGGTTCTTGATAGTTTTCTTTGCTGCACTCCCATGTATTGATCTTCCTTTGATTTGTTTGTGCTTTTGGGGTCTTGTTGAGAGAGTTTTTACCTGTGCCTATGTGTTGAAGTGTTGGTCCTATGCCCTCTTCAAGGAGCTGCAAGGTCTCTGGCCTGACTTCCAGGTCTTTGATCCACCTGGAATTGACTATTGTGTAGGGTGAGAAAGTGGGGTTTATTTCCATTTTCCTGCATATGGTTAACCAGTTTTGCCAACAGCATTTGTTAAAGAGATTATCTTTTTTCCAGTGTATGTTTTTGGCTCCTTTGTCAAAAATCAGTTGACTGTAAGCATGTGGGTCTGTTTCTGAATCTTCTATTCTGCTCCATTGGTCTATGTGTCTGTTTTTATGCCAATACCATGCTGTTTTTATTACTGTGGCTTTGTAATAAATTTTGAAGTCAGGTATTGTGATACCTCCTGCATGGTTCTTGTTGCTAAGAACTACTTTGGCTATCCTGGGCTTTTTGTTATTCCAAATGAATTTAAGGACTGATTTTTCTATGTCTGTGAGGAGTGACCTTGGTAATTTCATGGGTATTGCATTGAATCTGTAGGTCACTTTTGGGAGGATGGCCATTTTGATGATATTTATTCTGCCTATCCAAGAGCATGGAAGATCTTTCCATCTTCTAAGGTCTTCATCAATTTCTTTTTTCAACTTTTTGTAGTTTTCCTTATAGAGATCTTTTACCTCTTTGGTTAGGTTTATCCCTAAATATTTTATTTTTCAGGGTGCTATTGTGAGAGGAATTGTTTTCTGGATTTCTTTTTCAGTGGATTTATGGTTGGCATACAGGAAAGCTTCTGATTTTTTAAGATTGATTTTGTATCCAGACACTTTACTGAATATGTTGATCAGTTCTGTAAGTTTTTTGGTTGAGTTTTTTGGATCTTCTAAGTAAGTATCATGTCATCTGCAAAAAGGGATAGTTTTAGTTCTTCTTTCCCTATTTTTACCCCTTTGATTTCCTTCTCTTGCCTTATTGCTCTGGCTAGAGTCTCAAGTACTATATTGAACAGAAGGGGTGATAATGGACATCCTTGTCTTGTTCCTGTTTTTAGTGGGAACTATTGCAGTTTTTCTCCATTTAATATGATATTGGCTGTGGGCCTATTGTATATTGCCTTTATGATGTTGAGGTACGTTCCTTCTATTCCGATTCTCTGAAGTGCTTTTAGCATGAATGGGTGCTGGATCTTGTCAAATGCTTTTTCAGCATCAATTGAGATGATCATGTGATTTTTGTCTTTGATTCTGTTTATGTGGTTAATTACATGGATTGTTTTTCGTATGTTGAACCAGCCTTGCATCCCTGGGATGAACTCGACTTGGTCATGGTGTATAATTTTCTTGTGGTTTTGAATGTACATTGCTAGTATTTTGTTTAGCAGTTTTGCATCTAAGTTCATCAATTAAATAGGCCTATAGTTTTCTTTTCTTGATCTATCTTTATTTGGCTTTGGTATTAATGTGATGTTGACTTCATAGAATGTGTTTGGGAGGGTCCTGTTTCTTTCTATTTCATGGAATAGTTTGAGGAGTATTGGGATTAGCTCTTGAAGTCTCTCTTTTAAGGCTGTTGGTTGCTGAATACAGTGGCATAAGAGCACAAAATAGAAACTGTGTTTGTAATGGAATCTATGGATTTTGACTGCTTAGTATCCTTTTCTCTTTCTTTGGGCTATAGCCCTGAATTCTCCTTTCTTCCCTTAATTCACATGGTTTTAATGAGGCTGTTAATCAAGTGCCCTTCCTATCCCTGGGAAAGGGGTAGGCCTAGAGACTCGAATTTTAAAGCAGACCCACATCTCTGGAACTGCTTACCTAACAGTAATTTGTGTGATTCTGAGACCTACTTCCTACCCTAATGATAAATTCCATTTTCATTACATCCAGAATATATCTAAAAGATAGCATTTCACATTTTTACTTAATGCTGAACTAATCTGGAAACTTAAACACTTTTTTTCATAAGCATCAAAGGAACAGAAGACTTCTTTTTTGTTGTTAATATTTTAATTTTAATTTTTGTATTGGTGCATTGTAGTCATACATTGTAATGAAGTTCAGGGTGATAGAGGCATACATACACATAGTACTCGTTAAGCCCTCCCCCAATTTCCACCCTACTCCCTTCCCCTCCCTGATTTCCCCTGCAAGACATCGTGATTGGCATCGATAAATTTGTGTACATACATCATGTCCATTGAAGGGAACAGAAGACTCCTGATTGCTAATGTACTGCTAGCTTTTTTTATTTTTCCTCTAGAGAATGAAATGACCAGCAACTACAGTCATGCTCGGCATAATGCTTTGGGCATTATGGAATGAATCATTGGTTCCATAAGATTATGCAGAGAAGAATAACTCCTACCACCCAGGGATTCTGCAGCATGTAACATTGTACAAATACATGGCTCGTGTGTTTGTGATGATGCTGGTGTAAACAAACCTATTGTGTTAACAGTCATAAAAGTATAGCACATACAACAGAGTACATAGTACTTGATAATAATAAACAGCCATGTTACTTGTTTATGTATTTATTATACTATACTTATCACCCTTTTATATTCTTTCTACTTAGGAAACAAAGTTTACTGTAAAACAGTATGCCCCATTATTTATTTTACTTATGTGTTTCCTTGTTTTGCAGTACTGGGGATTGAACCCAAGGTCTTGTGCAGGCCAGGTAAGTGCTCTACTGTGGAACCACAGCCCCCACCCCAGTGCCATATCATGCCAGTTGCAGCCTCATATACAGCGTGTGTTTTCCAGATTTCTTGAATGCATTAAGAGGCCACACTAAGAGATTGACTGATGCCACCAGGTTTGTGTAAGTATACTTCTGTGATGTTCACACATCATAGACAAGGTTGCCTAAGGACACATTTATCCTTATGCATTCTACTTTAACGCATGATTATCATTTGATAAAAATTGTTTTTTTATCAAATCTTATATGACAGTTTGATAATCTTTAAGGGTTCGAGGCACCTGCAAGAACTATTAGATAAAGTCCTTGTGAAGAAAGCAAAACAGCTTTACACTGGTACCTGTTCAGGCCAGAAGAGTGGAAATCCAGTCTCCTGCATTCTAGCAGGCAGCCATTGACAGTGGCTATGGCCGACTGACTTGGGGGACATGATCCTCCACCAGGAGAGCCTCCTAGGGGTCAGCTATCCCTTCAAGCCCTGTCTCACTCTGTCCCCTGTGACTCTCCCTCCTTAGCAGCCCCATGCTCCTGTCCTGCCGAAAGCCTTTTCAAGCCTGAAGCCCAATGAGAAGGGCCTCGTCCTGAGATTACATCTCCACCCTCGACACAGCCCAGAGGAAGGTCTCAGTCATCCACCAAAGCCATCACTGAGTTATTTCTGAAGATCATATTTGCAAATATTAAAACATCAGCTATTGACTTACTCTAAGTGGCAGAACAATACCAGCACAATGTTGTTACCACTGTTGACTTGTACCAGTGGAGGACGTGATAGAGCACTCACAGAGCTATCACCTTCTGTGAAGAGAATGTCAATGGGCTTTTTGTTGTGCCCATGATAATACACAAGTTAGCCAGCACCAAAAAGTCCTGCCAGGGGCTTTTAGACTGTGCCTTGGATTGCTAGTGGCAATAGCATCAGAACCCAGCCATGCCTCCATTGTTAGCTCTTACTCAAGACAGGTCATTGGCAACCTGATGACCAAGTTCAGACAAGAGCTTACCTGAAGTTGCAGTCGAATGTACAGTAAGTGCCACCCATTTACCGCATATCTAGAAAATGAGTCATTAAAGGCAGGGACACTTGCGGGAAATTTTGGGCACCGGAATATTCATCAAACCTGGCAATGACTCTTTGGCTAAAGATAGAGTTACTTGTGGCAGATGTAAAAAGCCACTAAATAAACTATAGGGTGGATGGCCAACTCATGGCTGTCTGGGAATTAACTATGTATTCGAGCAGAAAAATCAAAATGGAGCGTTAGGGAAATTCCATTTTCAAGCTCAGCATAAGGTTTCCTTCTCCTTGTGGAGGTGTTATGGGAAACTTGGAGATGATAAGATTTTACTTCAAGCTTATAGAAATAGATAGGGCAGGCAAATTCCTGGTGCTATCAAGTCCTTAGATCCATAAAGGAGAGAATCCTTCAACTGGTGGTACCAAGGGGTAACAGTACTATTTTTGCTATACTAATTTTTCTAGGTTTTTTTTTTTTTTGGTATTGGGGATTAAACCCAGAGGCATTCTATATTCTCTGAGCTACAGCCCCAGTCATCTTTAATTTTTTTTATTTTGAAACTAGGTCTCACTAGGTTGCTGAGAACCTGTGATCCTCCTGTTTCAGTGTCCCAAGTACTGGGATCACAGACATGTGCCACTACACCAGCCTTATATTAGTGTTTCTGCTGGTTTTGGTACTAGGGATTGAACCCAGGGGCATTCTATCTCTGAGTCCAGCTTATACTGATGTTTAAATAAGATGCACTAAAAATTTCAATGCTAATTATAAACTCCGATTTTTAGCAGGGTGTGGTGATGCTGTAATCCCAGTACTTGGGAGACTGAGAAGGATTAAAGGTTCAACACCAGCCTCAGCAACTTAGTGAGACCCAGTTTCAAAATAAAAAATAAAATAAGGCTGGGGGTGTAGCTTGGAGGTAGAATGCCCCAACTCAATCTTAATACCACCCCCCCCACCACCACCATCACCACCACCACAACAACAAAAACAAACAAACAAAAAAACCTGAGCTTTTCAATTTTTAACACAATCCCATGATTCAGAGGACAGAATTTGTTTTTCTTTTGTGATGCTGGGGACTGAACCCAGGGTGGGGTTTTTCTACTACTGAGCTCAGCCATTTTTATTTTTTATTTTGAAACAGGTTCTCGATAAGTTGCTGAGACTGACCTTGAACCTGAGACCCTCCTGACTCAGCCTCCCAAGTACTGGGATTACAAGCGTGCATCACTGTGCCTGGCTTATTTCTGATCTTTTGCTCTTATTATAAATTATGTTGCAATACTCTTATTCCATGCTGAACGGGGCCATAGAGTCTCCCAGGGGTGAAAATGCACCAATTCCTTGCCTCACTGGAGAAGATGCTTTCTGTTCCGGTTATTCATCCACAGGATGGAGGAGAGGACAGACTGAGGGCAGGAGGGGCAAGAGGCATCAGCTATAGGCTGGGGTGCATGGAGCTCAGCAGGGGAACCCTCACCTAGCACGTGTGCAACCCTGGCTTCAAACCCCAGCACCGAGGGGGGAAAAAAGAGAGTCAGCAAAGTGCTGCAACAACCTGCCGTACAAGCAGAAGATGAGATTTTTTTCAGGGAGACTCTAGAAGTTTGATGTGACTGGAAGTATGTGTGTGTGTGTGTGTGTGTGTGTGTGTGTCCACCCACCCAAGGAGCTTGCTCCAGGAGCCCTCGCTGGCTGCCATCTGCCTTCTGAGTGCAAGTACCCTGTTTTTCTCTTCCCTGTTTTCTATCTATATGCTGCCTGCAAGAAACACACCTTACAAGCAAAGATTCCCACAAACTAAAGGTGAAGGGCTGGAGTAAGGTAATCCATGCCAATGGAACTCGGAAACAAGCAGGAGTAGCAACTATGATATCAGATAAACTAGACTTCAAGCTCAAGCTTACTAGAAGAGACAAAGCAGGTCACTTTTTACTAGTAAAAGGAACAATCCAGCAAGAGGAAATAACAATTATCAACATCTATGCCCCAAACATAGGTGCAGCCACTTTCATAAAACAAACCCTGTATGATATAAAGACACACATAGATCCCAATACTCCTCTTACATCTCTAGATCGTTCCTCTAAACAAAAGGTCAGTAGAGACGCCTCAGACCTAAAGGATACCATAAGCCAAATGGACCTATTAGACACATATAGGCTCTTCCACCCAACTACAACTGAATTCACATTTTTCTCAGCTGCTCATGGAACCTTCTCCAAAATAGACCACATTCTCGGCCACAAAGCGAGCACTGGCAAATTCAAAAAATGCAACATAATTCCCTGCATCTTCTCAGACCACAATGGAGTGAAACTAGAAATAAACTCCAGGAAGACCCAAGGTAACCGAGTAAGCGCATGGAGACTGAACACCACACTGCTGAATGAAGAGTGGGTCATAGAAGAAGTAAGGGGAGAAATTAAAAAATTCCTAGAAACCAATGAAAACGGAGATACAACATATCAAAACCTCTGGGACACCCTGTTTTCTAAATTAATTTAAATAAATACTTAAATAATATGAGTTTATATTGTTTCTCTTATTAATCTACCCGGGGCACCATGTCCAGACCTTATAAGTCTTCCTATTTTCTAAGGTATCTTTTCTTTTTTAGAAACATACATTTAGCCAGGCGTGGTGGCACACGCTTGTAATACCAGCATTTGGGAGGCTGAGACCAGAGGCTCGGGGTTTGAGGCCAGCCTCACCTGGGTATAGCATAGCTCGAAGGTAGAATGCCCCTGAGTTCAATACCCAGTACTGCAAAAAAAAAAAAAAAAAAAAAAGAGACAAACATATTTATTTTTTATTTTATTTTTTTTGGTACTGGGGATGGAACCCAGGGGCATTCTACCTCCGAGCTATACCTCCAGCCCTATTTTTTATTCTTTATTTTGAAATAGGGTCTCACTAAGTTGCGGAGGGCCTCACTAGATAGCTGAGGCTGGCTGCAAACACGGATCCTCCGGTCTTAGCCTCCCAAATGCTGGGATTACAAGCGTGTGCCACCACGCCCGGCTAGAAACATACATTTAAAATGACAAAAGTCAGCTGCACGTGGTGGCCCACACTTGTAATCACAGTTCTTGGGAGGTTGAGACAGGAGGATCTCAGGTTTTTGGCCAGCGTCAGCTACTTAGTGAGTTCCTCCACAATTTAGTGAGACCCTGTTTCAAAATAAAGAATAAAAAATAGGGCTGTGGTGTAGCTCAGAGGTAGAATGCTCCTGAGTTAATCCCCAGTACTGCAAATAAATAAATAAATAAATAAATAAATAAATAAATAAATAAATAAAGACAAAAGTCCCAGAAGCCATAAATGAAAAGACCAAGACATATGACTATATAGCAGGAAAGGAAGGCATGATCTGGGTGTGGTGGTGCATGTGGTGGTGCATGCCTGTAATCCCAGTACTTGAGAGGCTGGATCGCAGGTTCCAGGTCAGCCTTACCAATTTAGCAAGGCCCTCCACAACTTAGTAAGATTCTATTTCAAAGTAAAAATAAAAAGGGCTGAGGTGTTCATAAAAAGTCCTGGGTTCCATTCCCAGTACCCAAAACAAAACAAAACACCAAAAAGGTAGGCATGACAAAACCCAGCCCTGTCAAAGTGGAAAGGCAAATGTCAAACTGTGAAAACACTTACAGTTCATTTCAAGCAAGAGATTAATTTTTGGAAGGTGTAAAAGCTCATAGAAATCACTAAAGATCAATAATCTAATAGGAAGTGTGAACATATGTGATTAGCAGTTTCCAGAAAAGAAACTTGCACGACTCTTTAGCACACAAAAGATGGCCACCTCACTAGTAAAAGAAATGCAAATTAAAACAACACTGGAGGATTGTGGAGATTCTTCTGTTGCTGCACCTGACAACTTAGCAGATAAGATGGCTTGTCAGGCCAAGGTCAGTCAGAACTGGTACACCATGGCAGTGTTTTGATTTGTTTAAAACTTACAAAACCTCAGCAACTTAGCAAGACCCTGCTTCAAAATAAAAATAAAAGGGAGGGGGGTATAGCTTGGAGCTAGAATCCCGTGCGTCTAATCCCTAGTTCTAAGAAAAACAAAGCAACACAAAACACACATACGCACAAAAACCAGAACACAGCATAAAAGATACACTGAGAAAGCTCAGGAGCTCATGCCCTTCAGACTTCAATCTATTCCCAGAAAAGACTTCTGAAAAAATTCTCTCAAGTTTTTTCACTGGCTCAGCTTTCCTCAGCTGTAGCTCTTTGGTGCCCTCTAGAGGAAAGTTTGGTAACTTCAGCCACACTTTTCCTGGAGCCGCTATTTGCAGATTTAAAACAATTAGCTTTGTGAGATTTCAGAAGGAAAGCCACTGTATGCTTGCGCGCGCGTGCACACACACACGTGCGCACACACGCACACACACACACACACACACACACACACACACACACACCAGCGTTGAGCATCTATTGTATAACTCAGGACAATTTATTTTTGACCATTGAGTGAAGCAATGCCAGATATAGTAAGAGATAAAAAGTAATGCTTACTTTGTGAATTCTGTTCTTCTCTTTACATAAACAAAACACGTTGAGGGAGGAAAATAAATGATAATAGCTGGACACTTTTTTCTTTTCTTTCTTTCTTTCTTTCTTTTTTTTTAGTACTGGGGTTTGAACCCAGGGACACTCTACATCCAAGGTATACCCCTCACCCCCAGCCCTTGTTTTATTTCTTAGTTGGAAGCAGGGTTGCTAAGTTGCAGAAGGCTTTGCTAAATTGATGAGGCTGGCCTCTGATCCTCCTATCTCAACCCCCCAAGTACTGGGATTATAGATGTGTGCCACCACACCTGGCCCTGGGTAATTCTAAGATAAGAGTGAGATGCTCCGGCCAGCGGGGGTTGTGAACGGGAGACCGAGGCGGCTAACCTAAGGGAATGAGACAAACAAGGGACGCGAAAGAATGGAGGCAAGACAGGATTCTGATCAAGCGTCAATTTTTTTATTAAAGCAGGAAAGCTTAAGTACCTTGTGGGGAGGGGTGGGGTCAGGTGGGGTCAGGCAAAGCTTGTGTGGGCTTACATGATTGGTCATGGTTGATCGTGTCCTTTTTTGGTGAGGGCCATAGCAGGATGACGGATAGAACCTGTTTTGCACCCTCACTGTGGCTGTTGAGGGGGATTTCCCTCAAAGAGCATGTTCCACTTCTGACCAGTCTTTTGGCTCCAGTGAGACACTTTTAGTAATAAACAGATATTGAGCACTTCTTAGTTTTCAATTTTTAGTAGTACTTTTTGGTACTGGTGATTGAACCCTGGGATTCTACTCCTGAGCTATACCCCAGATCTATTCTATTTTTTTTTTTTTTTGTGGTACTGATGATTTAACCCAGAGGCATTCTACCTTCAAGCTACACCCTCAGTCTGGTTTTTATTTCTTATTTGGAAATAGGGTCTCACTAGGTTGATGAAAGTCTCACTACTTGCTGAGGCTGTCCTCGAACCTGTAATCCTCCCGTCTTAGCCTCCCAAGTACAGGGATTACAGGCGTGCTCCACCATGCCTGGCTTATTTTTTATTTTAAAACAGGGTATTGCTAAGTTGCTGAGGGCCTTGCTAAGTTGCTGAGACTGGTCTCAAACCTGTGATACTGCTGTCTCAGCTTACCAAGTACTAGGATTGCAGGCATGCACCACCACACCCAGCTTACTAGTACTTTAGCTAGAGTACCATTGCTTGGTAAGACTTTTTAGGAATCTAAGCAAATTCTCCAACTATGTTCTTTGCAAGCTTTTCATGATTTCCATCTCCTGACAGTATCAACCCTACTAGGGAAGAATGATGTGTGTGCAAAGGCCATGTTCTATATAAGTGTGTCCACACCTAGTGCTCACATCACAGCACCTGCAGTTAACTGCAGTCTGGTCAACCCCCGGTCCTCCTTTCTGGCACAAGGCCTTGGACTTGGATGAAATAAGTGTCCAGGCAGCACTCAGTGGGATTGCCACAGCACAGCTAGGAGGGCAGAGGTTGTCTTGGTTTCTTTTCAGTGGTGGTTGAAGTACTTTGTGTTTCCTGCTTTTCACTTTGCAAAGGGCTTTGTCACTTCAATGGGCCAAGTTCAATGGAGAGCCCTTCTGCCCCCTCTTTCTGGAGCACAGCTCCCCCAGGGACCATGAAAGCACCTGCCAGAGGCATTCAGCTTCTCCTCCCTCCTCTGACGAGCTGTTTTCTGAGGAAGGATTTCTCATGCCAGCTTGGGAATATGGAGTATTCATAGTAGGCAGGGAGCTCAGGAAGACCCTGAGATGAACAAGTCATACTGTATCACATAAACCCTTCCTGTACATTCACATTCCCCATCTTTTATAAAGCTATTTCTGCTGGAAAGTCCATCTGCTAACACAAACATTAATCAAATGAATTTGTATGTTGGACATTGTGCCAAGCTCTGGTCACACGCTGATGAATAGACCAGAGACTGAAATTACTAGAGGAGGGCATAGGACCAACATTCCAACATATATGCAGTGGTAGAAACATTCTCTATAAGACCCCAAAGCTTAGGAAATTAAAACAAGAATAAATAAATGGGATGGCATTAAATTAAAAAGTTTCTGTTCAGTAAAGGAAGCCATCAAGAGTCTAAAAGAGCGAGCCTATAGAATGGGAGATCTTTGCCAGCTACTCCTCTGACAGAGGACTAATATCTAGACTATACAAAGAACTTAGAAAACTTAACTCTAAAAAAAGAAATAACCCAATCAAAAAATGGGTAATTGAACAACATAGATACTTCACAAAAGAAGAAATATAAATGGCCAAGAAATAGATGAAAAAGAGTTCAACATCATTAGCAATCAAGGAGAAGGAAATCAAAACTACACTAAGATTTCATCTAACACCAGTTAGAATGACAGTCTTCAAGAAATCAAACTACAATAAATGTTGGCGAGGATGTAGGGAAATACGAAATTTTATACACTAGAGTTTCAAATTAGCAAGACTGCTGTGGAGATCAGTGTGGAGATTCCTCAGAAAATTGGAAATAAATCCACCATACAATCCAGCTATACTACTCCTGGGCATTTTTCCAAGGGACTGAAATCAGAATATTATAGTGATACATGCATATTCATGTTTATAGCAGCACAATTTACAATAGCCAAATTGTGGAACCAGCCTT
This sequence comes from Graphiurus murinus, assembly GCA_004027655.1. NCBI lineage: Eukaryota > Metazoa > Chordata > Mammalia > Rodentia > Gliridae > Graphiurus > Graphiurus murinus. The sequence continues at coordinate 39,445 of PVLC010000895.1, read as the reverse complement.
GGTGTCCATCAACAGATGAATGGAGAGCCGGGCGTGGTGGCACATGATTGTAATCCCAGCATTTGGGAGGTTGAGACTGGAGGATCCGGGTTCGAGGTCAGCCTCAGCTGTTAGTGAGGCCCTCCGCAACTCAGTGAGACCCTGTTTCAAAATCAAGGATAAAAAATAGGGCTGGGGCTGTAGCTCAGAGGTAGAATGCCCCCAGGTTCCATCCCCAGTACTGCAAAAAACAAAAAACAAAAAACAAAAAAACAGATGAATGGATGACAAAATCCTTTGGGGATATACACATTATGGAATTCTACTCAACAATAAAGATCAAAATTATGTCATTTGCAGGAAAATGGATAGACCGGGAGAATGTTCATTATGTTAAGTGAGATTTGTCAGTCACAGAAAGTGAAGGGTCATATACTTTCTCTCATATGCAGAAGCTAGGGAAGAAGAGACAAAAGGGACTTTAGATAATGGCGGAGAAACCCCAGTGGAGGGATGAAGGGGTCTAGGGGAGGGTGGTGTGGGGAGAATTAATGAAGGAAACACTCCCATTGAGGTTAAGTCCGTATGTGAAATTCCCAATGCCAATCTCAATATCACATACGGGGAAAGGGACAGAGTGGGGAGGGGGCTGTGGGGGTAAGCTCACCAGTGCTGTGTGCATCAGTGTCCCTTTCACTCTGAACTACATTATGATGTGAGACTACAAGGCACCAGTAAAAGTACAGAAAAAAAATAGAAAAAGTGAAAAAAAAAAAAAGACAGAAGAGTCTTCATGGGATTTACCAACAGAAAGACCAAGATTGAACAAATGGTAAGATTAAACAATGATAAGAAGAGTTATAAAGGCAAACCACAGAGGGATGTATAACAGACGCACGGGATGGAACATGGGCGGGGAGACGTGGAGGAGGAGAGTGAGCCTGGCTGGGGGGAAGAGCTTGGGCAAAGAGGCATGGCAACGCCTTAGGGCCAGAGCGGTTGGAAGCATCGAAACGGGTGACGAACACTGCACGTCACACTGTATACATCTTTAGCACCGTTCATCTTATTCACTAGCTCAGCTATTTCAGGAAAAAGGGCGTGAGAGATCTGCTTCTAAACCTGATGAGTTGGTAGTAGTTACCTTGGAGTCACCTAAAATAATTGAAATAAAGCTTAGTTTTGAAAAACTAAGTCCTTGAGGATGGGGCTGGCGTCTGATTCATTGTATTGACACACTTGCATCCCCATAATTAACAGCAAACATTATACACAGAGAAGCTTTCTCAAGGAAAGTTAAACGCTAATGATTTCCATAACTAACTTATGAACTACAAAGGCCGCTGATTCCATAGATGGAAAAGGATTCTGTGATGCGTGCCACAGCTCCTTAATAACTGGATCATGAGCAAAGCTCAGTCCGGTGGAATCCTGCAAGGCAGACAATTCCGAAGAAGGAGTACGTGGCATATTCCACTTTGCATTATGTTATATTCTGGGAATTTTGGGTGCTTTAGGTTTTGTTTTTGCATTAATTATAAAGGAAAATTTCTTAGAAACAGATGGTGGCCGGACAGACAGTGATTTCCTAATATTAGCTGAAAAAATAGTGCCTTTAGACAAACAACATAAGGAATTCTCTAATCACTTACAAACATTAGTCAAAAAACAGGCTTTGCAAGCTTATCCAGGAATAGGTACCCCCTTATAAAATCAAAGCACATGTAGTCCTTGCTCACTCCTACATTTCCTCCGCAGAGCTTCACAGAGTAAATTAACAAAGACAAATGGGTTAAAAAAGCCCTCTGTCTTCCAGAGAACAGAAAAGGCGTTACGGCCTTCCCTTTAACACCTGCTTAACCTTCAGAAAATAAATTTACTGTCCCAAACTGTCTGGCTGTCTGCCTGTTTGTAACTGCAAGGTTAGGCTTCACTGTCAGATAAAAAATTACAAAAACAGCTACTGGAGAATAATAAAGTCGATGCACTTCCTGAGTTCCACTGGTGTGCATATTCTCATTACTGCGACCTTATCTCCCTCCACACCTGTCAACGGACCCCCGACTCCTGCTAGGGCTGGACCCCGGCAGATGGGGGCAGTCTAATCTCCAAGATGCCTTCTCTCCTGTCCTCCTGTGCTAACCCTGCACTGGGAGATGGGAGTCTATTCCTCTGCTGCCTGGTATCCCCTGAGTCTGAGTTGACCTGAGTGACCCATGCATGGGCCAGGAGGATGAGTGGAAATAATGTTTGAAATTCCCAAGGCCTGGCTTGGATAAATGTTGTAGCTCCACCTGGGCTCTGGGGATGCTGGCTTGGAATCAGTCTTGCCTACTGTGAGGACCACCCCATCCCAGGCACCAGGCATGTCAGCACAGGAGCTGTCTGGGATATTCTGACCATGGCAGATGTCATGTGTAAAAGGTTTAGGATCCAGCCATATGTCTCCTCGAGCCATTCAAGCTGCCCCACCCCACTGCAGATATGGTGGAGCAGAGATGAGCCACCCTCATGTGCTCCAGATGGTTTTTCATCTTTAAAATTATAACGATTTTACAGGTACCCAAAAGCAGCTTCAGCAGCACATGCTAAAAGTAGAATGACACGTCAGTAGAGGCAATGTCGACATGCAAATGGGGCAGATGTTCCCCATTTTGTTGTCACTCTTTCTTGTCCCCCACCACACTGTCTTCACACCTCCAGTAAAAACCTAGCATGACACTAAGGACACGGCAGAGCATTGCAGTTAGAACTTGGGTTTTATAGTCAAGAGACTTTTATTTAACTTTCAGTTTCATGGTTAACACTGGCTGAGTGATCTCCAGCAAGCTGCTCAGGTTCTCTAAGCTGCCTCCCTCATCTGCTAAACGGGAATGAGGAGAACATGCCGGCGTCGTGGAGTGTTTAAGATTCCCTTCCATAATGCATGCAAAGCACTTCCTTCCCGTCAGATGTTGCGTTCAATTGGTCAGTGGAGAAGATGACTCCCAGAAAACAGGAGCCTCTCTAGATCTGTTCTTTCATTTACACTCATCTTTAAATTCATTCCACATGTCAGTGCCTGGAACACAGTGCCTACGGTGTAATAAAGGCGGGTGAATGAAGGACAAGATCAACCTTTTAACTACAAGGGCAACTTTGCCTGTAAGTTATTTGGAGCTAAGCCAGGCACCTTGGCACATGCCTGCAATCCCAGGAGCTGGAGACTGAAAAAGGAGGACCTCAGGTTTGAGGACAGCCTCAGCAACTTAGCAAGTTCCTGTTTCAAAAAAAAAAAAAAAAAAAAAAAAAAAAAAAGGCTGGTGGTGTAGCTCAGAGGTAAAATGCCCCTGGGTTCAATCCCAAGAACCAAAAAAAAAAAAAGGAAAAAAATTGTAAATTGGAACTAACCTTTTAAAGGCATTGGAATGTGTTATTTGAACCCCAGAACCGTGTTTGGTTGCTTTCAGTTACTTCATGTATTTAAGACGTTGAGCGGCTGGATAGGACCATAGTGACCGTCCAGTGCAACCAGTCGGGGAATGCCAGTGAGAACCGTGTAAATTGAGTGGCTTGCCCAAGGCCACCCAGACAGTGCAGAGCAGTCTCCCCTCCCTATGGCATCCTTTCCTCTTTCCTTTGCATTTTTGGGCCTATTCAGTGGGGTTAGGACTGATCGCTAATCTTTTTATGATGGGATCAGGCAATACCAGAGGGTCACAGGAGGAACATTTGGGAATGTAAGACCCACTGTAGTCCATGGAAACTGTGGCTGAATCCCTCCCTTATGCATCTGTCCTATTTGTCATATGGCTCTTGTACTGGAACAGTGGTGATACTTTTTTTTTTTTGTATTAGGGATTGAACCTAGGGAAATTCTACCTCCAAGCTATTCCCCTAGCCCTTTTAAAAATTTTTTTGAAATAGGGTCTTGCTAAGTTGCTGAGGTTCTCCCTAAGTTGCTGAGACTGGCCTTGAACCTGTGATTCTCCTATCTCAGCCTCCCAAGTACTGGGATTATAGGTGTGCACCACCACCTATAATTGGTGGCACAAATTAAAAACTCCTTTTAATAATGGTAATAGCTCCACTGGGAGGCAGTTTTTCTGTAGTTAAGGTTGGGGTTTCATAGCTGTTCACGGTCTTTCCTGTTTCATTGTTCTAAGGCATAAATAAACGTCCTGTCTGTTACTTGCAGTACCGTGTTTGGTGATAGATTCTTTTGCTTAGCTAACATGAGTACACAAAATATCAATTTAGTTATGAAGTATTAATTACTTTCGAGTCTCAAATGAGTGATGAAATATAGATACCAATTAAGCAAACTGAAGGCTTTCAATTACCCTTTTCCTTGCCTTTGAAAAACAGAGGCTGCTGTTCACAGCCCCGGTGTAGACAGTTCCACTTCCAGCACATATTTTGACTCCAGTCAAACAGGGCTATAGGGACCTAGGGCTTTAGCTCAGTAGTAGAGTGATTGCCTAGCATCCATAAGGGCCTGAGTTCAGTCCCCAGCACTGGAAAGGGGAGGAGGGAAGGAGGGTGAGAGTGGGGGAGAAAGAAAAAAGAACTATAGGGAAATACTGTGTTCTCAACTCTAGCAGTCTTGGAAATAAGTCCCAGTGCATGGTTTAAGATGTTACCAGCCAAAGAACATTGTACAAATAGGGTGTAAAAGAAAACATCTATGTAGGCTGAACAGATTCGAGTAAATTTTATACAAGGGAAACAAAAGCAGCTAGGAGGTTCCTGTCACTCCCAATGTGTACACACACACACACACACACACACACACACACACACACACACACACTCATGCATGCATCATCAAGATTAGTCTCTAGTAGTTTCAGCAGATTTCATTTAGAAAAAAAACAAACTTCAATTAATTAGAATTTCCTAAGAAAAGCATGCTATGGGCAAGGCCCTTGGGCAAGAGCGGGGAAACCCAGATGGGCAAATTCTGAAACCCACAGCTGTGCTTTCACATCCTGAAATAAATCTGTTTCCAGGAATGGAGGTTTCTGTTTACATCTAAATTTTTCTTTTTTTTTGCAGAACTGGGGATTGAACTCAGAGGCATTCTACCTCCAACCTATACCCTCAGCCCTATTTTTTATTCTTTATTTTGAAACAGGGTCTCATTAAGTTGTGGAGTGCCTCACTAGGTAGCTGAGGCTCGCCTCGAACCCAGATCCTCCGGTCTCAGCCTCCCAAATGCTGGGATTACAAGTGTGTGCCACCACGTCCGGCTACATCTAAATTTTCAATCATGTAAAACACAGTGATATCTTCATTTTCAAAGCAAGAATCCTCACTCAGGATATTTGAATCTTCTAATGCTTACAAGACATACGAGAACATGTTTTCAATCCTGAGAAGCTAACTTCAACAAAATTCTATTGGGAGGCAGAGAGACGGCAAAAGAAAATCAGATTGAGTAACAAATATTTACATGAATGTTCTGAAAGTCAGCTAACTGATTACCTCCATTCAATTTACAGGAGAAAAAAAATACGTGCGGTGTTTAGAAATGAGACTTAATACAAAATTCAGCATTACACTAGTCATTTTTAAAACAAATTAATCCAGAGGAAAATAATTTGGTTTGGCCTCTAGAAAAATCAGAGTTTTGCGCTAAATGTAACACTAACAATACTTTACTGGGCTGGTAGAACTTTCAGGATCCATTTATAAGTGTTCAAACTGATGGCTTTTAAGCAATGACAAAAGTCACACAAGAAGTATAAAAGGTTCCTAACACAGGAGTACTTCCTTTTGAATGGTAGCTTCTCAAGCTCATTTTATTTTTGTTTATTTGTAGAAAATATTCAGAAAGTAAAAATTTTCCTTCTGTTTTTTCATAGTTTCTACTATAGAGGATACTTCTAATTTTCTACTTGCGTTCAATTCATGTACATGCTGTAACTTAAGTGTGAGCAAATTTCAAAGTTGGTATAACCAATCTAAATTAGTCATAAGGAACGAAAGAGGCTTTCTCAAGATGCATCTAGTGAAGACCAAAGCCTTCATTCTACTTGTGAGAGCAGGGCTAAGTAGCAAGCATCACCCCCAATTCCAGGCCAAACGGCTGGTGTTGCAACTCTGATGTCCAACATCCTCAACTTTAATGTAGCCCAGGTCAGTCAAGGTCATCTGGGGTAGCTGACTGTGCTCCCTGGAATAATTTTATATCCACTGTCTCACTGGCCACAACTCGTATTATCCAGACTTTTAATCCAAGGATCTCATCCTTCTAAGCTGGGAACATTTCTTCTCTTTGAGATTGCCTCTTTGAGTTGGTTGCTAGGAAGCTGAGGGCCAAATTTATAGCCCACTTCCAATTTGCATTTCTTTTTTTTCTTGCAGTGCTGGGGATTGAAGCCAGGGCCTCATGCAAGCTAGGCAGACTTTACCACTGAGCAACATCTCAGCTCCTAAGTTGCATTTTGTGTACAAAGCTTACTTCCAGTTTAGTATTGTTTCCTTTCCCATTTCCCCTTTGCTCAGATCTTCTCACATATTCTAAACAGACTTTATTGTGGTGTATGTATACATTTCTGTAAGCCTTCTTAAAAACACCCTGGGACAAAAGAATGCATAAATATACTTTTGATAAATTAAACTACAATTGGGTTAAATTATGGTGAATTATGCCTATTGTCTATCATAGGCTGATTCAGGTCAAACACATCAGAGATTTAATAAATGGTAGCATTTCTTGACTTACTGGAATCTGAATTTCAGGAGTTAAAAAGGAAAGATGGATTCACATGGTCCCAAATGAATGTTTACTAGAAGCCTTTGAATTTCCAAAAAGGTTCTTTAAGAACTTGAATCATAGCCCGGCGTGCTGGCACACGCTTGTAATCCCAGCATTTGGGAGGCTGAGACTGGAAGATCCGGGTTCTTGGCCAGCCTCAACCTAGTGAGGCACTCCGCAACTTAGTGAGGCTCGGTTCCAAAATAAAGAATAAAAAATAGGGCTGGGAGTATAGCTCGGAGGTAGAATGCCCCTGAGTTCAATCCCCAGTACCGCAAAAAAAAAAAAAAAAAAAAAAAAAAAAAGAAGTTGAATCATTCGGGTTAAAAGAAGTATGACTGGAAAGATGTCTAGTTGTGGTATACTACAGGATACAGGACAACCAGAGGTGGAATCTTTATTTCACAAGTTTCAAGATACAGTATAAAATGAATCTGTACATCTCTCTATTAACAGGGTTTACACAATTATATTACATGTCACCAGCCTTTATACTGTATTTCATTAAATACAAAATAAATTCACACAAAAAAAAGGTCTACCATGGTATTCTTTCACAATGCCAGCTTATGGTCTTTTTAAACTTCCTCTCCTAAATATTTATAGCAGTTACTGTGATCATATCAACACTGTGTGTGTGTGTGTTTTTTTTAATGAAAGAGAAATAGTGTTAGCCTGTTTGTTAATTCAAGTAGTAAAAACAATACATATGAGGGCTCCCTGCATGTACCTAAGGGATCCTTCTCATGTGTTTAAAATTGGATTGTTACTTGTGCAAACAGTCATTTAAAGATATGATCGTTACTTGGGTTACTTTATATTTTCTTGAAATATCAAGTGGATAGAGAAACTTAGCTTCAACGAATACTACACATTTAAAAAACAGGTAGTGCCTCAGACACTATGGTATTCAGAAATTTTACATTTTCACTCATATTTGAGCAATGACTGATGAAAAATTTGCATAAAACAGATTTTCTTTTGCTTTATTTCTTGCACACTTTAGTCCAAATGTTGTGCAATATATATGAAATAGTCACGTCATATATATATATATATATATATATATATATATATATATATATATATATATATATATGAAATAGTGTCACTTTCAAAACAAACACTAGCTGTTACTGGAGTAAACATAGCCCTACTCTTTTTGGCAGATAAAGGGGCTATTTACCTGAAGCATCTTGTTTTTAAATGTGCATGTGAAATGTTAGTCCAAACCTCTGTACAGGAAGCTTTTGCAGATAGTTAGACATTGGTATACATGCTACACACATGACAAATTGTGGTTTTCATTTAGAGGCCTGCATGCATGCTTCCAAAACGCTGTTTTGAAGAACAAATATGGAGAGCAGAGAAGAGGGGAGAAAAAACAAAAATCCTATATATGGAATAATTAGGTCTCCTGGAGGCTCCTTAAGCCAACCTTTGGATCATCACCAGATCACTGGTAGAAATTTCTAAAGCCTCTCACTGATACAAAGACAGAGCGGTTCAGTGGTAAAACTCCCAGTAACCTTATATGCAGAAGGGTCACAAACTCTCAAGAATATCAGGATTAATGATTAAAAAGTTAATCTGATTTAACTGCTAACTAATGGATTTTGAATTACTATTTCTGAGCCATCAACCATTAACCAAAAATAAGGTAAGTCTCATCAAGAGAACAGGAAAAAAAAACTCCAAACACAAAGAAAAAAAAAAAAAATCCCACGAAAATCACTAGTACCACCTTTGCAAAATAAATAGAAACAAAATGGATGGACTAGAAATTCTGAAACTGTTGGCTAATTGACAATGCAAATGTGCAAGAGAAGGGAGGCTGAGAGAATCCTGCTGTCATCACCTTCGAAGGCTGAAAGACAGACTGTCAAAGGTATCTAAGAAGGGCCACCAGGGAGAGATGAAGCCCTACCCTATCTGGTAAGTGTAAACCTAACATTTTAAAAACTCCTGAATCTCGGAGTTAGTTTAATGTCATTGACATTAACTAGCTTTAGTTATTGTCACTTTATTCAAATGGATGCCATTTGATTAGGTAAGTATTGTGCATTATTTTTAGGAGGAAAACCAAACCCAATTCCCATTTGCTTAGGTACCACATTTCCACGAACAAAAAGAAAAAGGGAGCAAAATCCTTTGAGATGGTCTTTAAAGGAAGCCATTAGATTAACTGCGTTGTTTTAAGCATACCATTCAAGTTTCTGCAAGCAAGGGTAAAACAGGAGGTAGAAATAAGCCAACGAAAGGTCATATGCAGTATTAGTAATAAAAAAGGGCACAGAAGGGGTAAACCAGGAGGAAGTTTGTTATTACCTGAAAAACAAGACTATTCTTTCCCATCCAGCCATAGTATATGCTGTTTTACGAAATGTTTTCTCCAAGTATTAATAGAAGGAAGTAGAGATACATATAAAAATGCTGCCCAAGATGATAGTAGAGGAAAAAAAATGTTAGTTGGTAGTCAGAGAGTTTTTAATTTTTTTTTTTTTTTCTTTCTGAGATAGGATCTCACCATGTTGCTCCAGCTGGTCTCAGATTTGTACGTTAAAGGAATCTCCTGCCTCAGGCTCCTGAGTGGTTGGGATTACAGGTGCACACCACCATGCCCAGCTCCTTCAACTTCTAAATAAATCAAAACAGTGTCTTCAAAGAAGCATGCAGCTACCATAGATTATATTTAATTTGAAGAGTGGTGGGAAGGCAGAGGAAGCTACTAAGTACCACCTGCACTCAAATCTCTAAGTGCAAAAGACCAAAGAAGTTTTAATATTTACAAGTGCTGCCCAAGGCAACATCATATTTTTGAGGGCAACATTTTCTACTTGTCACAGATATGCTTTTATATTTATGATCCTCTCTACGACCATTTCTTTAAATTTAGAAGCACATATCTGAGAGGAGTTTGCTTACCAGGCTTCTCATAATACTCTAACAACACAAAGTAGTATACAACTTCTCATCTAAAGCCTTCATATTCATTGTAGATTAATTAAATATAGTTGTAAATACAATCCCAACTTCAAAAACCAAAGCAGTACAATTCTATAAGTAACATACTCTTCAAGTTTTCAGGCAGATGAGGGATTATAGAAAAAAGTCCAAGTGTTAACATGCACAGATTGATGTCAATGGATCACTTATTCACTAATGTGGTCTCAGACTAGACAGTGGCTGGTAAACACCAACACTTCAGGATAAAAAGAAATACAAATTGGATTTAGGTTTTAATTCTTTCACTTGGGTGATTACATGAAGTTTCCAATTTCCTTTTTGCCATTTCCCCCCCAATCCATTTAACCAGGTAATTGTCACGTGTAGTTTTGAATTCCCTAATGTTAACCGTGGGAGGATGGTGAATATGATATCTAAGCAAATAGTTAACTTTCTATTGTAATATAAAACTGTCAGATATAAAAAGCTACCTGAACCTATATAACAGTCCAAACAGGTCTTGGCTTTGTCAATCACTGAGTTTAATACATCTTCAATTCTCTGTGTTTTCTTATTATAATGGCAGTCACTGTATGCCATATCCTGATAATGATATTTCATATTTGAGAAATTCAGGAGAGTGATCTCTTCTTTGAGCAGGAAGAAATGCAAAGTATAACAAAACATGGGAACAAACACTTTAACTTTTGGAAAAGTATGTCTATGATCTTGGTACTCCATCCAAAGTTCTTTAATGTTGTTTTCTAATTCCTCCCATTTAGTCCATCCTCTGGCCTGTGGATCAAGGATCTGTATACTCAAAACAAACAAGTGAATTACACCGAGGAGGTGGAGCAAATTTATGTTAGTGCAAGGAGTCAGTTCATAGAAGTTTTATCTATATTCTATTACAAAGAAGTGAAATTCACATAGAACTCTTTTACAAAGTCGTTCAGTCTCTGAAGAAGAGAAATATGGTATAAAGCATGACAATCACCAATAGCAAGAAATCTCACATCCTTCCCTTTTAAAATAAAAAAATATGAGGCATATGTATATTTGCATGTGGCCTTCGTATTATCGCAGTTCCAAAAGACTTTTTTGCTTTTTTTTTTAAACTTAAAAGGCAGTTCTATTCTCAGACTTTTAAACGTCTTTAAGGTTAAACTTGCAGCTAACTGGGATCACCTTCTTACAGTGATCGGTTTTTAGTGTCGTTGCACAAGACCTCAAAGATGGGTGATATAAGAATTTATGCACATTGAGTGACCGAAAGGACCCAAGAAAGATAGATGCAGTAGACATTACTTTGAGTATCTCACATATGTTTCCAGAAAAAAAAAGAAAAAGGAAAAAAGAAGAAAGCCACTGAGAGTTGTTATTCCATATGGCACTGAAACAAACATTCAACTTAGTTTAGGTAAGAGTTACTTATCCCTGAAAATAAAGGCATCGGATTCTAAGCAGCTTTAGGAATTCAATGCTTCCTTGTGCCTCTTCCAGGAGGTGGCCACCGATCCAAAGTCCTAAATCGAACAGGCATGTTCTCTGCAAACGAGTTCCTTAGCTGTCGCTGATCAAGGCTGGGTATGGTGGCTGTTACTGTGGTGGCTGTGGCTCTGGTGGCCCTTCCTGCTGGGGTGGAGCTGGTCGTGGTCCTGGAGGCCTGGGCACAGGCATGTCTTGGTGCTGCCTCTGCCTGTAAGCTATAACTGTTCCCAACAGCAACGCAATGATGGTCATGAGGTAAAGGTCCCACTCAGGTCCCAAAAGCTGGTCCATATCGAGCTGGGTGAACATGTCTCGAATCTTAATGAAAATAATATAAAAGTCATTACCATCCCAATGCCAGGCAAGAAATAGTGAAATTCACTTCACAAATGAAAGAAAAACACTGAACTTAAATTGATTGCTTTTGGGGAACACTTTGCAATGTGTTTTAAAAAAAGGTTTTAAAAGTCTTCGACTGAAGCTCACAAAAATGTTTCTCACTTTTGAGCTATTATTTTATAATAGCTGACTACATAAAATGTCTAACAAGGTTCTTTTTATCAGTAATCTAATGTCCAATTTCTAATCATTTTTTTTCCACAGGAAAAGTATGAAAGAAACACTGGGACATATAGGAACAAAGGGAAAGAAATCAGAGCCCTATCCTGCTTGTAACCTCTCCGTAGTGACAGTACACAGCTGAGACACTGTTCTGAGGAGAGCTGAGCTGCTTTCACTACCTCCTTCACAGAAGTGAAGAATGCAGGAACGTTCTTCAAACGTTAAAGAGCAGATGAATGATGCTTTTTTGATTAGGTTTTAACTAAAAAGCAAGATATTTTAATGCATAAATTTGAATATAAGAGTTATATTCTTTTTTTTTTTTTGCGGTACTGGGGATTGAACTCAGGGGCATTCTACCTCCGAGCTGTACCCCCAGCCCTATTTTTTATTCTTTATTTTTAAACCGAGTCTCACTAAGTTGCGGAGTGCCTCACTAGGTAGCTGAGGTTGGCCGTGAACCCAGATACTCCAGTCTCAGCCTCCCAAATGCTGGGATTACAAGTGTGCGCCACCACACCCGGCAAGAGTTATATTCTTGGTTGGTCCGTTTGTTTTATCATCACCGTTAGGAGTTATTTTTGATATTTTCTTACTGACATTCAACCAAAAAAATTACATGTGGAGTCTTAATTCTTTATTCAAATAAAATTACATTTAAAAGTCACCATAATGTACATTTGTAGGTACAAGTGCTAAATTTTTCTGGAAACAAACAACTGTGTACCCCAGGGAAAAGCTTGAGATAGGAGGTTTTGTGCTTTTTTATATTCTTTGACTTTTCTCATCAATGCTTATTACTCTTATGCTTTTTAAAAGTTAGAATATCTGAGTGATAAGAACTGTCTTCATATATCTGTATTAAAAATATATATATATTTGTTTTGCTATATTGCAACATTATTCTAGAATGTAATCAGTGATGAAAATTGTGAGACAAGGGTCTGAAATAGTTCCCCAAATCAGGTGGCTGCTACACTACTGGCTTTTTAACTAATAGAAGCTCATTTCTGTGACCAAGCAATTACAGTAACTGACATTATACATGTACGAGCACCTGGGAAGACAGAGCCCAGCATGTCCAGTGCTCTGGAGCCCTATGCGTGGAGGAGTATGGGTTAAAGGGAGAATCCATTTCTCTTTATTTGCAGGATGGACTACAGTCATATCACTGCAACACATGAGGGACAGCCCAATCTTGAATCTAAGGCTGAAGTGGTTTACCAACCCGTTCTGTAAGACATTAACAAAAGGTTGAAACACCATCCTTTGTTGGTCCTGAATGAATTGAAGTTTACTGGATTTAGTTAACTACTGTTTCAAATTGCCACAAGTTAGTTTCAGTTTCCCTAAACTAGAAAACATCTGCATCAATGAAAAATGCTTTAGCATTAGGAACCACTGTGAAATGCTACCTAAAAACTGTGTTAACTATATATAAATGTATTACTACCAGTTTTGCTACCATGTATGAGGAGGGGGGAATGGTGGGTGGGATGCAGAACAAAGAGAAGAACACCAACACTGAACCTCACTGTGATGTAAAATGGCAATGTACTAAGTATATATACATACACTAATAAAAGTATATATAGATATATATGTATATATACACTTCTGCAACACACTAAGTGTGTGTGTGTGTGTGTGTGTGTGTGTGAGAGAGAGAGAGAGAGAGAGAGAGAGAGAGAGAGAATGTAAAACCTGGGCTCACTGCTTCATGTCTACATTTGACACTCACCTCCTTTGGTACTTAACATGGGCAGAAGAAGGGACGAGACCCAACACTCACAGAATATTCCTTTCTATGCCCCACCTCCCACACCAACTTTTAAAACAAACCTCCAGGTCTGAGTAAGTGATATCATTTGTATGTTAACTAAAGAGGCATGGACCACTTACATTTGTTTCACGTATGTACTGCAAGAAATAAACAACGCCCAATTTGCAGAGTGCTAGGAAGACTGGTACTTGAGCATCTGGGCTGGCTTCGGCTGCCATGTCATAAAAACGTTTTGCAAGGTGAATATCCTATAACACAGGTCACAAATGAAAATTCATTTCTTGTCAAAATGGGTAAAAATATTTATTTAGTTTACATATTAGGAAAATTGGTTTTACCTTTCAAGTTTTCATTTTAAAATGAATTTCCCTTACCTAAAGAAAAAAACCAAGCTTTACTTGGGTAAAATTTCTTTAATGATCTATGTAACTTTGAAAACTTAATTAAAATTTAGATAACTTAGCTCATTTTCCCCCAATGTAATATCCCATTTGCTGTGTAGATAAGGTGGACACAGCCATGGATCTATGCATTACACTGTTAATGTGGAGGGAGATATACAAGCGCAATTATTAAGTTTCAAGCTATTTTCTTCCTACTTAAAACTTCACTCAGTGTAAGCAACTCTGGTTTCAGTTCAAATCTTCAGTTCATGTTCTAGATTTTCTAAGAGCTACGTGCATGGACAGTGTTAGGGCTTCTGTTTTGCAGATGCTCAGAGGAAATGCCCGAGAACAGGCTGTGTGCACGGCAACTTCTCTTTGCAAAGAAAGGCACACACCTTACCTCTCCTAACCCTTTCTCAGGGGCATTGCCCAGAGGTGTAGAAACCTCAGGGGTCACCACATAACGACACACCCTGAAATAGTGGTTTTGGAGAAGGCTTCTGCAATGGCTAATTATAAACTCACTGCACGGCATCTTGTTTTACTCATATTTCTGTAAAGGGCGAAATGAGTCATTATTAATTTTAGCCTAGAATGGAGTGTTGGGAATTCAGATATAAAGTAGAATGGGATAGTGGAAGTTGTGATAATTTTTACTTAAAAATCTCATTTCTTTCATGCCCTGACTATTGTTAAAGAATACCAAACTCTTTAGAAAGAATTCCAGGAGACATGGGGAAAAAAAAAAAAGCTTAACACTAAACAAGATTCCCCTTCAAATAGCCAAAAGCATTACTTTCAGCTATTTCTTATTCTTGTCCCTGGGGTGTGTCACTAGTTAAAAAGAAGGGGACGTTCAAGCAATAATAATAGTATGGTTAGTGTATCTCTGATTTCTAAGAAAAATAGAATAACTCTGGGCTGGGGATGTAGCTTAGTGGTAGAGGTCAAGCTTAGCATACATGAGACTCTGGGGTTGGATCCTTTGCACTAAAATAAAGTGAAAACTGAAATACTTTTTGAACTGCTATACTTTTTAAGATCACAGATGCAACTTTATGTGATAAAGACTCTGGATGATTTGATAGGGAAATTAAAACTTATCATATCTTGAGTTTTTTTTTTCCGACTACAGCCAACACACATCTTTATTTAATAGTTAATATTTTTCTACCTATGCTAGGTGTTGGAGTATTTAGCAGTATGAATATCTTTCATTTAACAAACAGGAAAATGTAATTATGATGTCTATGAAAAGTAATGCAGTTATTCTGATTTTTGTGCAGGATTATTTAATTATTCTCAAAAGCTGACTTCAAATTCCCTTCCCTGACTCTCATCAAAGGAATATGATGCCTTTTAGTCACAGGGATTTACAATATTAGCTATATATTATATTACAATAGAAATTAAGTCAAAAGAGCATAGTAATTCTCATTTTATAACCTATTATAAAAATGGATTATCATTTATATCATTTTAATCTTGACTGCTTTCAGTAAATGACTGCAAAACATATCCCATAAATGCCATAACTTATATGTGATCTTTGTATTAGTCATCAAACACATAGCAGACTTTATTTGAATTAAGAAATAAAGTCGGCCTTTCTGACAGAAATGAAGTCTGACTGGGATGGCTTGTCCTGACAGTGGAGAGGCGCTTCACTAAATAGGGCACATGGTAGAGATTGTCTGGAAACTGAAAGCACTGAGTCTGCAGCTACAGAGTTTTGATAAAACTACATTTATGTATCTAACAGTAATAATACTATAAATATTAAGATAACTTTAAAATATAAAAATTTACATATTGGAATAAAAATAACTAAATGTGATAAAAAACACAATGTCAAAAATAACTTTTTTAGCAAAATGAAATTAACAACCAGCCGGGTCTGGTGGCGCATGCTTGTAATCCCAGCATTCGGGAGGCTGAGACCGGAGGATCCGGGTTCGCGGCCAGCCTCAGCTACCTAGTGAGGCACTCCGCAACTTAGTAAGACTTGGTTTCAAAATAAAGAATAAAAAATAGGGCTGGGGGTACAGCTCAGAGGTAGAATGCCCCTGAGTTCAATCCCCAGTACTGCAAAAAAAAAAAAGAAATTAACAACCTTCCCTCTATCCCAAAGATAGATCAACAAAGTGCCCCTATGTGGGAGTAAGGGGTATAATTAACATTTATTTCATAATTCTTGGTAAAGCTTTTTTAGTATTCTTCCCAGAAAATGAGAAAGTGAATGGTTCCAGGGGTCAGGGAATACTTTCTTTTCTAAGTCTCTGGTTTCTAATTGTTTTCTTTCAGCATAAATGAAGCAAAACCTAATCAAGCTGCGGTGGTCAGAGCACTAAAAAGTCTTTTTTTTTTTCTTTTTTTGTGGTACTGGGAATTGAACCCAGAAGTGTCAGCATATCATTCTAAATCAGTATAAAGAATTAAGTGACTGAGCTGGGCGTGGTGGCGCACACTTGTAATCCCAGCATTTGGGAGGCTGAGACTGGAGGATCAGGGTTCGAGGCCAGCCTCAGCTGCTTAGTGCGGGCCTCTGCAACTTAGTGAGACCCTGTTTCAAAATAAAGAATAAAAAATAGGGTTGGGGGTATAGCTCAGAGGTAGAATGCCCCTGAGTTCAATCCCCAGTACCCCCCCCCCCAAAAAAAAAAGAAAAGAAAAGAATTAAGTGACTGTTGTAATAAAATCCTTCCCATCCTGGGTACTTAATTATATTATTTCATTGTTTTAATAATGTACTAGTAACTGGCCAATTGTGACAAGTAATATCTTACACATTTTTCTTTACACTTTGATCATAGGAAATATCATTCAAGATAAATTTATATACTTGTTTCTGATAAGTATGACAGAGTGACCAATGAAAAACCTATGCATTAAAGATATAACATTAGTATAAAATTCTATATATGAAAGCAGTAGCTGAAAATGTGAATTTAGGGAGAAAACAAAAAGGTATAATAATTTATTATTAAAGAACTTGCTTGTACGTTTTTAAGAAATCAATAATAGTGGGCATCAAATTATTTTGCTATTTAGATTCTACTGGATATTTTAAGAGTAATTTAATAATTCTATTTCAAAATGTTAATATATGAAGTAGTTGAAATTTAGATGCTTTGAAACTTCAGAGAAGATTTAAGCATCAACTTACAAATGTGCAAGAAGTATAGTTTTTAAATATTCTCTGAGAATATACAGTCAAAAACATTAACACCATAGGTCTAGAGTGTTAGACTTCATTAGGAAGGTCTAAGAATCAGAAATAATTTTATCAATAGGAAAGATTTTAATTCATTTAAAAATAATTCAGAAACAGTAGAATTTGACTATGTTCAAAAACATAGGCAGTTTTTTAAACAAGGAGTTAACAGAGGCAGCACTGAATTTCTGCTTCATGAATCCGTCTTTAACCATATGAATATTAACATGCATATTTTCTGGAAGATGAGAGATTCAAGGACAGTCTTCTGAAATATTGGAAATCAATCAGTCTTGTAACTTAATGGCTTAAAAGCTGATGGATTCCAAAGAAAGTCTACTTTCCATACAAATATAGGCATCCCTCCATCATAATTATATGAACATTTGATTTGAAGCCACACTCACCTGTTTAATGCCCAGTCCTTTCTCATGCATATATCCCAGATTAAACATGGCTTGGGCACTGTGCTGCTGCTCAGAGGCTAGACGATAATGAATAAATGCGGTCTCGTAATCGACATCTGTGCCAAATCCATAGAAATGGTAGTCTCCAAGCTTAATTCTAGCCACAGTATAGCCTTAAACAAAAGTTAAACCAAGACTGCCAGTAAATAATGTGTGCTTAAAACAGAATTTATTTCTCCTTCATTAATATGCTTTTATATAAAACAAGAAACTTTAATTTGCAACTGAACTTTATAACAAAACCCTCAGCCAAATATAATGTTAGTAAAAATTTAAACTAGAAGTTTAGTTCTTCTGCAAAATGCAGAACTGAACTGCCTAATGGTCAGGGAGAGGTGAAACAAGACGACTAATACTCTCTGCTTCAACGAATACTGCTCTTACATCATCATGCTCCATTTTATCACATCATTTATGTCTTAAAAATTAGTTTAGCTTGACTATTGTTTAGGCCTGGAAAAGGGATAGGTAGACAATGTTGATCAGAGTATGTGTGAGAAAGAAAGATTCAAAAGAAAAGTGAGGAAAGGTTGTAGTCCTTTTGGGTTTTAGGTTGATATTCTAGAATACATTCTATTCAATTCTTATTTGACACCATAAACTGGCCTCAAACCAGAAACCAGAGTAAACCACAGCATGATGGAACTGTCCGGTTCAAAGACTTTGTAATTCAATTTAGGAACCCAGGCACTAGAAAGAACTAAATTTTAAGAATAAATACTGATAAGCCGGGCGTGGTGGCGCACACTTATAATCCCAGCATTTGGGAGACTGAGACTGGAGGATCCTAGTTTGCGGCCAGCCTCAGCTACCTAGTGAGGCATTCTGCAACTTAGTGAGACCCTGTTTCAAAATAAAGAATAAAAAATAGGGCTGGGGATGTAGCTCAGAGGTAGAATGCCTCTGAGTTCAATTCCCAGTATTGCAAAAAAAAAAAAAAAAAAAAAAAAAAAGAATAAATACTGATTGTGACGCAAACAAGTTAAGCCATAGTTATATCTCTGCTTACATTTAAGCTGATGAATAACTGGATTTAATGTTCATGGAAGATAAAAAAAACCAATATAGAGAGGTCCTAGGTGAAACTTGTACCCAAGAATTAACCACTCACCTTGAGAGGCGGCCCTGTTCCAATGTAGCAAAGCTCTGGGATAAGTTTCATTTTCACCAACAATGGTTGCTTCTCCTACAAGAAAAGAAATGAAATATAAATCAGGCATTTAAGGAGAGGCAATAGACGTTCACATTTCATTTGCAATTAAGGTGGATATGTGGGGAACAATAAGATTAAATCAAACAAGTATTGAAATTAAACAAGTATTGGAATACTGTGTTCAAGAGTCACTGGATTCATGAAGGCACTACTTCCTGAAACATGTTTTATCCCCAGTTTGAATAAAACTAATTATTGAGACACTTCTAGGAACCCAGTGCTGGGAAAATGATAGTTTTATATCTGCAATATTTTGAGAAATACATTGAATGCAGTTAAATCTAAGGCAGGACTAAAATGAATCTCACTCTGATCAAGAATGAAGGCTGCATTGCTCTGTGCCACTTCATAGCCTTGTTCGGCCAGCAGGAGGTACTGGACCACTGCAGCATTGTAATCAGCTTCTTTATAGCTGGTATAGGCAGTCATGAGCCTCTCAGACCAACGGCCTCGTTCACATACATTCTTAAACAACTGGGGCAAGAGGAAAGAAGAAAAATAACACATGTCAAAAAATAACTTTTGTATTTTGGCTACAAGTGATTGTTAAGCTTGCTCTTTGAATCTCTAGCTGCTTGCTTTCATTTACCCTTCATAGGTTAAACAGGTTTATAAAAATAATAGCAAACAGGGCGTGGTGGCGTATGCCTATAATCCCAGTACTTGGGAGGCTGAAACAGGAGGATCACATGTTCAAGGCCAGCCTCAGCAACTTAGTGAGGTCTCTCAGCAACTTAATGAGACCGTGTTTCAAAATAAAAAATAAAAATAGTTCTTAAAGGAAGAATACTTCTGAGTTCAATCTCCAGTAACAAAAACAAAACAAAAATCCCACAAATAATTATATATGATTTACTCTGGCCAGGTGCTATTCTAGTGACTATGGCTATTAACATACTTAATCTTCCCAAGAGGTTGACAAAGGGCCATCCTCTAAGGTAAGTCCTTTTAACAGTTCCATTTTACAAGTAAGGATACTAATGCAGAGAGATTTAGAAGCTTTGCTAAACATTTATCAGTGTTCCATTTCCACATCACAGTGTCATGCATGAGTGAAGAGGAAAATTTCCAATTAGGAGATATCAATATCCCCCCCCCCTTTTAATGTTGACTATGTATCAGACACTGTCTGAGGTGTTAGAAATACTGCAGATGCCAACCTCTGCTGTTACAAAAACTGATGCTAATAACTAGAGACACACTAATTAAGTACAATAGACACAGAATCCCAAGGTCTTCCTTCAGTTATTATCAATGCTAGTAAGCTGAGTCTTTTTCTACTGTAGAAAAAAAAAAATCATACGAGGAAAACTAGAACACCAGAATTAAAAGGGCAGGCCTTTCTACCGGGCAAATCAATTTCCTATATACAAATCGGCAGCAAACCCCTTACCTCCACCGCGGTGTGACAGGATCGCATCACACCTGTGCCGCTGGCATGCATCTGCGCTAGGTTATAGAAAGCCAAGATATGGCCTCCCTGAGAAGCCAAATTAAAGTACTTCAAGGCTTGTTTATAATCTCTCTTGACTCCAATGCCATCTGTAAGAGAAAAAAATCACATGAAAGGTCAGTAATAGCCTTAAAGAAGAGTTAGTTAAGCATCAGAGAAGGCTTCCCTTTGAGGAAATAAAACTCTAATAATTCTTACTCAGTAAATATGTGAACCTGATTAATATATTAATACTGATTAAAATACCTTACAAATAATTCATTTGGGAGAATACTCATTGGCTAGAATTGGACAGTTCCATTTCCACATTACAGTGTCATTTAGTGGAAAACAGGTTAGTTTAGATCTTGGTGTATGCATCGTTAATTCTGATGTTACTTACTATAGTACATAGAACCAAGCTGTAGTTGCCCATCCACCCAGCCTTGTTCAGCAGCTTTCTGGAAGTACTTCAGTGCCAGATCATAATTCTGTAGAAGAAGATGTCAAATGGTGAGAAAGCTCAAAAGGCTCATATACTAAGAAGTTAGGTAATCCATTCATTAAAAAGAATGAACACAGCAAACATAAACTAACCCTGATGAGCCATTAAAAGAACAATTTTCTATAATGAGGAAGGAAATTTACCAAATTAAGCATGTGCATGTACAAATATGTAACAATGAATCCCACTATTATGTGTAATCATAATGCAAAAAGGATGACTTAATTTTTCTAATATATAGATGTTAATACACC
Organism: Graphiurus murinus; assembly: GCA_004027655.1. Lineage (NCBI taxonomy): Eukaryota > Metazoa > Chordata > Mammalia > Rodentia > Gliridae > Graphiurus > Graphiurus murinus. The sequence continues at coordinate 18,472 of PVLC010000895.1, read as the reverse complement.
TCAAGCCATAGGGGATTAATATTTAAGACTGTGAAGAAAAGGAAATAGTTTTGAGGAACAATTTGTATGTTCGCTCTCAGAAGCATGAACACTAAGCTAAGCGTCTTAGTGCACGCTTGTAATTCCAGTACTTGGGAGGCTGAGACAGGAGGATCACAGGTTTGTAGCCAGCCTCAGCAATTTGTGAGGCCCTCTGCAACTTAGTGAGACCTTTTTTCAAAATAAAGAATAAAATAGGGATGGGGGTATAGCTTGGAGGTATAGAATATCCCTGGGTTCAATTCCCACTACCAAAAAAAAAAAGAAAAAAAAAAAAAACCAGAAAAAGCATTAAGACTAGTAAAATACCAAACCAGGGATTGAAAAATAGTCACTTTTCTACTAACTAACTAATACTTTTTAAATATTAAGTCTCAAAATTTCTACTATTTTTTTTTTTGTGTGTGTGTGTGTGGTAATGGGGATTGAACTCAGGGGCGTTCTACCTTCGAGTTATACCCCTAGCCCTATTTTTTATTCTTTATTTTGAAACTGGGTCTCACTAAGTTGCGGAGTGCCTCACTAGGTAGCTGAGGCTGGCCTCGAACTTGGATCCTCCAGTCTCAGACTCCCAAATGCTGAGATTACAAGTGTGCACCACCACGCCCAGCTTCAAAATTTCTATTATTAAGGAAAATTATTTTCTCCTTATTTGTTCCTTCTCTGTGTAACAATTAATTTCAAAAGTCATATGTATCCACAGAGAAAAGTTAAAGATTATTCTGAATTTTAGTATTCTAAAATGAGTAGGAGTTCAATTGAGATTATTTTATTATCTTTTGTGTTAGGGAATTGAGATTCTTACACCTAGCTCTTAGTTTCAGGCCTAAATTAAAAGAATGTACTAAACTAGGCGTGGTGGCGCACGCTTGTAATCCCAGCATTCGGGAGGCTGAGACCGGAGGATCCGGGTTCACGGCCAGCCTCAGCTACCTAGTGAGGCACTCCACAACTTAGTGAGACCCGGTTTCAAAATAAAGAATAAAAAATAGGGCTGGGTGTGTAGCTCGGAGGTAGACTGCCCCTGAGTTCAATCCCCAGTACCGCAAAAAAAAAAAAAAAAAACAAAACAAAACAAAAAAAAGAATGTACTGCTTAAAGAGATCAGACAGAACAACAGCATCACACACCTGGGGACATCTAACATGAGGAGGCAGCACAGAGGAGTGAGATGCAATGGCCAAGTCAGGAAAGCTTGCAATTGCAAACCACAGGGAAGGGAGAGTTTGAGGGAAGCAGAGCCAAAAAATGTCAACAGTACTGACATTTAGGAGGCTACTGGTGACCTGGACAGAGAGAACAGTTATATGGGGTGGAAGTCTGATTGTTAATAGCTAAAGAGTGAGTGGTAGTAATTTAGTAAATGTCATTCTTTGTAGAAACTTGGTTTTGTAGTGAACCAAACTCAGAGACAATGGGAAAAGGGCTCAGTTCTGGTTACAAAGGAACAGCCTCCCCGGGGCTTGTCTGGAAACTAGTTAAGATAATTCTGTACCTCATCAGCTGACTGCATGTTAAAGTCAGAATGCAAAATTCAACACTTACAACTTGAACTCCTCTCCCATAGAGGTAGGCCATCCCCAGACCACTCTGTCCAACTGGGTTGCCCTGCAAACCAGAGAAATAACAAAGGCATGAAATGAATTGACTAAAAATTAGACAAGAATAAATAGCTGCAAGTGAAATCCTAAGAATATTCAAAACATGGCATTTGGGGGCTGTCAATAATTTTCTTACAATGAGTAAATGGTAAATTCATTTAGAATTAAATTTTGGCCGGGCGTGGTGGCGCACGCTTGTAATCCCAGCATTCGGGAGGCTGAGACTGGAGGATCTGGGTTCGCGGCCAGCCTCAGCTACCTAGTGAGGCACTCTGCAACTTAGTGAGACTCGGTTTCAAAGTAAAGAATAAAAAAATAGGGCTGGGGGTATAGCTCGGAGGTAGAATGCCCCTGAGTTCAATCCCCAGTACCGCAAAAAAAAAAAAAAATTTTGGTCACCAACCTCAGGATCATCTATACCTTGAATTTATGATATAAAACACAACATGACTAATGTAATTCATCAAAATATAAGCAGGCCACATTTTTGGGTAGTTTTTCATTGCTAATTGTCTATCTTCAAAAAAAAAAAAGATGTTATAAGGTGGAGTCAGCAATACTGACAACTAGTGGCAAAGATATACTTAAGATTAGTGGAATGTTATGGAGTACAGTTAATCACTGTTTTGAGAGTCAAAAGAGAATAATCTTGACTTTATCCAGACTTAGAGGGATAGAAGACATCTTTAAAAAAAGGTGTCAGAAGCTGGTTGTGGTGGCACACGCTTGTAATCTCAATATTTGGGAGGCTGAGACCAGAAGATCTGGGTTCGCGGCCAGCCTCAGCTACTTAGTGAGGCTTTCTGCAACTTAGTGAGACCCTGTTTCCAAATAAAGAATAAACACTAGGACTGGGGGTGTAGCTCAGAGGTAGAATGACCCTGGGTTCAATCCCCAGTACCGCAAAAAAAAAAGGTATCAGAGTGCTCCTCTGGGACAGACATGTGGGAATAGAGTAACAAGTGGTTGGCAAAGAGGTTAAAGTGTATACACTGGAGGCACACAGGCTCTTAAGTACCAATACGCAGTTTCTCTGGGCTAAAGAAAGCCCAAGTTATGGACTCTGATTAACAAGGAACCCAGCTATGTAAGTTTTTAAACTTCAAGTTGCAGGACAAATAAGGTAGATTATACAACTCCCAATTCCATTGCTAAAATCAATACTTCCCTGATTAGGAAACTTCTCAAAGAAATTTAAACAAAGAGTTAATATTCAACAATCTAGTTCCTAAAAAAAGAACTGCTTTTTATTGTGAAGACTTTGCCATGACTATGTAAATAACTTACAGCATGAATGCTTATGATTAATCCTTCAATATAATAGATTATTTTTAAAGTATTAGTAATAAGGCACGCATTTCAATACACAGTCACAAAGTCTTACCATGTCAGCAGCTTTCTTAAAGTAGTGAAGAGCTGTCTCATTACTCTGAGGTACAATATCACTTCCTTCTGAATACATCTGGAAAACAGACCCCATTTCATTTATTTATTTTTGTTATTTTATTGGTGCATTATAATTATATGAAATAGCAAATCTGAAAGTGATATATTTGTACATGCACACATCACCTGGTGTGTTTCTCTCTGGATCCCACCTCTCCCCGCTTCTTCCATACTTATTAGTGATACCTTCATACATGAATATAACATTATTTGATCTGTTTCCTTCCTTAAGCTTCTTTTTTCCCTCCCCTCTCTAACCCCTCCAACTATTCTATGGATCACTCTCCTCATTTATTTGAAGTTTCTTTTCATTTCTCTCTTTTTTTGTGTGTGGCACTGGGGATGGAACCCTGGGGCCTTCTACCTTCAGGCTACATCTTCAGACCTATTTTATTTCTTATTTGGAAACAAGGTCTTGCTAAGTTGGTAAGAGCCTCACTAAATTGCTGAGGCTGGCTGTGAACCTGGATCCTCCTGTCTCAGCCTCCCAAGTACTGGGATTACAGGTGTGCGCCACCACACCCGGCTTCAATTCTATTTTCTTTCTCGCTTTCACATATGAGAGAAAACATATGGCCCTTGATGTTCTGAGACTTGCTGATTTCACTTAGCATTATGTTCTTAAGTTCCACTCATTTTCCTACAAATGACATAATTCTGTTCTTTATGGCTAAGTAAAACTCCATTGTGTATATATACTACATTTTCTTTATCCATTCATCTATTGATGGACACCTAGGTTGGTTCCATAATTTGGCTATTGTGAAGAGTGCTGCTATAAACACAGGTATGTAAGTATTACTGTCTACGGTCTCTAACTTTAATTCTGTTGGAAAGATACTGAGAAGTGGTACACCCAGTTTTATTTACAGTTGTAACCCTCTCTGCAGTTACATTTTCCTCCTATTTCATCTTATCTTAGTTTTTCTTAGTTCTCATGAAATATTTACATAAAATTCAAAATTCCACACAGGACATTTTAAAATTAAATACATACTCTTATATGCAAAAATTTAAATAATTTTGTATGTTTGATGTCATATCAAATTTATGACTGATCTATAAGCATGATATATAGAGTCAACTCATAGATCCATCTCAAGAGAAGAAATCTTGAACCCCTAGAAGACTCTTCTTTAGCCCCCTATCCCAGGGCAGTTGAATGGCTAATAAGTTGCCTGGGATGACAAAGGAGGGGCTAAACGAGGACAAGGAGACCATCAGTGGTGTCCACTCTTCCCTCTCCTTGACTACTTTCCCCAGGAAAAGGCGAATGGTGGGTCTTAAGTCCAGAACAAGGAATAACTAAAAGGTTATTTTAAAAAGTTTAAGATACTAACAAAGTATCAAGTATGGACCATCCGGTATGGTTAAGTGAAGGGAAAACAATAGTCAATGCTATTTTTCATCCTTGTACATGTTAAGGAAACAGCAAATAAAGGAGGTTGTTTTTCTGAGGTAGGGGTAATTAGTAATTCAGAGCAAGAGTCAAAAGGGCTGAAATAAAACATTTTTAAAAAATTAACTGGCTGGGCGTGGTGGCGCACGCTTGTAATCCCAGCATTTGGGAGGCTAAGACCGGAGAATCTGGGTTCGCAGCCAGCCTCAGCTATCTAGTGAGGCCCTGCACAACTTAGTGAGACCCTGTTTCAAAATAAAGAATAAAAAATAGGGATGGGGGGTACAGCTCAGAGGTAGAATGCCCCTGAGTTCAATCCCCAGTACCGCAAAAAAACCCAAAAAAACAAAAAAACAAAAAAAACTTAACAAAAATAGATGAAGGAATACTAATTCCTATGCTAGGATGTAGGGACTTTTTTTTTTTTTTTTTTAAAGTAAAGTTACCAGACCCCAGTTAACTAGTTGTGATCATGTGGCAGATACTGATATGATCTTCCAATTTGTAAAAACCTTTCTGACTTTAGGATTTGGCTATAATAAAAATATCCATTGATTTATATTATTTTGAGATTGTTTTAATACCTGGAATCTACTTATTAAGTCTTTAGATGCAAACGTTTTTTCTCTGGAGAAAAGAACTGCATTGAGCAGTGGGTCCTGGCTGCATACTTCAGACAACCAAGAGGTCTGTTTCAACAAACTCTGTCTCCATTTAGCATGAAAAAAATAGGCAATTGTGATGGTCTTAGAAAAAATTATAAAGTACAAAGGCTAAATCTTTCATTATTCCATATAAAACATACCAAACTAGGCACTCAGATAATGATAGCTAATTTCAACAGAGAATTAACATACTAATGAATAAATACGGTTATGTTTAAGTTGCCTAGATAATAGCACTTACCTTAAGATATAACACCCTTGCACTGGAAATTTCATTTATTTATATTGGAAAATTTATTTCCAATTTATTTTTGGTAAACTGCAGCTACTGAATATAATATGTGCTTACTATGCAAACACTTCTTGATATTACAGAATACATTCACAGGATGTACAGTACCTTTCCCAAGAAGGCCATAGCATGTGAATTGCCAGCATTAGCTGCTAAATTGAAGTAGTCAAATGCTCTCTGTGAGAGAAAAATTTATGAAAATAATTAGTTTTAACAGAACCTGTTTTAGTTAAAACAATTATTTCAGAACACTAAAAATCTTGTTATAATGCTTTAAAAACAAGAATACTCAGTTATCAATATTTCAAAATAGAAATTTAAACATCTAGATTTTTTTTTTAACCTGATAACTATAACCAGGGACCATTTAAGTCATTTCATGGCTAGCTACAAGAACATTTCTTGTGTTCCCTAAACTTCAAGCCCAAGAAGACTCATGTCATTGCAAGCAACATGAGCAAGTATCATGCTGCTTAAGTGACACCCAACAGCAGCTCAACTGCTTTGTTTATCTCATTATTGTCAATCTGGGAGAAAAAGAAACTATGAAGCCTTTGTAAGGTATGGAGACTATTTTCATAGTTCTTTAGAGGAATAAAATTTCCTTTTGTACTACTTTAGGGAAATATGTTTGAATCTACTTAAAAAATCACATAACTACACATACTGGCATCAGTAGAAATCCATTACCACCTCTCTCAACTGCACTGCCCATCTTTGATAAGCACCTTGTACCACTGGGTATTCCTTTTTTTCTTGATGATTTAACCTACCCCTCCCTCTTTCTGATTCTTTCCCAATGCAAAACATTCCTGCTACTAAAAAACAAAATCAAAACACAAAAAATGCATCTTTCCTCGAGACTCCCAGTTTCTCTCTGATGTTGACTGTCATCTGTTCCTTCATGCAAGGCCAAGCTTCTAAGCTGTCCACTGGCACTCCTGTCCACCCTATAATCAGTTGTAATTGGCTTTGAACCACACCACAAGGAAACCTCGTCAAGTCACCAATGACCTTCATGTTGCCAATAAAAATCTCTCATCTCACTCCACCTCTCTACAGGATATGGTTTGGTCCACCATACTTTCCTTCTCAAACACTCTTTTAGCTTGGCTTACAAGATGCCACTCTCTCCTGGTTTCCTTCCTCTCTACTTGTACTGTCTAAGTCTCCTTGCTGATTCTTATTCTATCAGCTGACTCCTAAATATTAAAGATTTTCAGGGCTCAATTTTTTTACTCCATTCTCACTATATTCTCTAAGCAATCTTATCTCCAGTCCCATGGCTTCACATACCATCTAGATAATGGCAAATCCTGAATTAATATTTTCAACTCTAAACTAGTCTATTCAACCACCACTGAACAACTCATCCACTGCTTGAACAGATACCTGAAACTGTCTCTCCTTGATTCCATCTTCTGTCTCCTTCAGTATCACAGTTTAAATAGGCAAGATTGCTCCTGGTACCCACACCCATTCACTCTCACACCCAATCCATGACTAAGTCCTGTTACTTTTACCACAATATACATTTTGACTCCATCTACTGTCTTCCATTACCAAGTTCTAGTCCAAACTATATATTCCCCCCCCCCACAGACTTCTAGAATACTCCCCTCTCTGATTTCCTTGCTTTTATTGTTGAAGTCTTCTAATTCACTCTGTACACTGCAGCCAAAGCCAACGTTGTAAAGTTTGAGTGTGCTAGCCCTTGTAGCACTGTGAAATGTTGCGGGGATGTACTGATATGGCCAGGCCCTGCTCACTTCCGTGCTATGCTATGTATGACACTGCACCATGGGCATACCAGCCATGTTCCATCTTGCTATTTTTGGCCTTCAATCACCCTACCTCCAGTGTCAACTTAAGGGCCATCAATTTCTCCTCAGAGAAGTCTTCCCGGACAACTGGTACCTCCCACCAATTAACCAATAGTTGATCCTTTAATTCTTCCTTGTAACAATAATCACAAATTATTGTATTTGGTAGTGATCATTTAAAATATATCTGATGCTCCTACTGAACTTGAAAGCTCCCATAAGGGCAAAATCAAAGCTACTTTAACATTTAGCAGTGAATGGCACACAGTAGGTGCTGAAATATTTGTTCAATCAAAGCAATTATGTACTGGGAATTCTTTTTCCTTTTTTTGTGAAGCTGGCAAAATAATCTGTCATTGTGTGGTTGCTTTATAGGTAGACAACATATAAGAGTATCTCTAAACTTGTTATGTAAAAGATACACAGTAAACTCTTATTTAGCCTTCTGTTTTCTCACCTAAAGGTTTTTATTAACTCATTTATGTGATGCTTCACTTGCCTAAGACATACATGAGATGATGAAAGCTACCAAAAGCTATCTGAATAAAAGAAAACCCATGGGTATTTAGTAGAGTTTTATGGATACGTGTAATTCTTTATGTTACAGGGGTATTTGAAATACATGGAATAATCTTAATAAGTCTACTTAACTGGCATGGTAGAAAAACAGTTTTGTTACTTTGACAAACACTTGAGAATTTATGTGCTAGGGGCTGATAATAAAGTGGCAAATGAGGCAGACATGGTCCGTGTTCTTTGGATTTAGGTTCTAGCAGGGGAAATAACTTAATTACATAACATTACAGTGGACAAGGAGGAATACAGATTTTCAGAAACACTTTGTGGTATGTGACACACTCCTGAAGTGGGCTTGGGGCACAGGGAGACATACTACAGGTTGGTGGTGTGTTCTGGAGGATAAGTCGGAATTCGGCACATGAAGAAAGCAGGTGGGGTAACAGTCACTCTAAATGGAGGCTCCAGCATCACAGAATTTCTGAGACAGGGAGGCTCCGAGTATGTTCAAAGACTTAAAAAAGGGTCTGTGTCTGTGACTCAGAAAGGGGTAGTAAGGAAAACAGACTGGTATAAGGTCTTGGAGGTCATATTAAAGGTTGTGGTCTTTAACCTAATGGAAATCACAGACCACTCAAGTTTTTTTTGTTGTTGTTGTTGTTGTTGTTGGTGTGTGTGTGTGTGTGTGTGTGTGTGTGTGTGTGTGTGTGTGTGGTACTAGGGATTGAACCCAGGGGCATTCCATCTCTGAGCTACACCACAGTCCTATTTTGCTCCTTTTATTCAGACAAAGCTCAGTGACCAGATATAGAATAAACTACCATAGTTGAATAGTTGTATACTCCTAATTTCTCACAAACAACATTTTCCTCAGTTCCATAAAATATTTTCTTTTTAAAAAAATTTTTTTGTTGTTGTTTGTGTGTGTGTGTGTGTGTGTGTGTGTGTGTGGTAGTAGGGATTGAACCCAGGGGCATTCTACCTCTAAGCTACACCCCCAGCCCTATTTTTATTCTTTATTTTGAAACTGGGTCTCACTAAGTTGTGGAGAGCCTCACTAAGTAGATGAGGCTGGCTGTGAACTCGGATTCTCTGGTCTCAGCCTCCCAAGTACTGGGATTACAAGCGTGCGCCACCACACCTGGCTCCATAAAGTATTTTCTAAAATGTGTCTTAAGACCCACTTCTATCACATACTTATAGAAAACTAATACCTGTATGTGTACTTTTTGGGCAGTATAGAGAACCAGGTTTTAGAATTAATAAACTGCTTCCACTACTCTGAGGTGTATTTACATTTGTATTCTTAAGTTTCCTCAGGGGTTGGGTAGATTTTGCAAGTTCATTTATGATGGTGTTTAAATGACACTGGCAATGACTAGCAGAAATATTATCTGGAACATGATTTCGCTATGACATGAGGTGCAAAACCCAGGAACAGGTAGTTACCTGATGATTTTGCTCGACTCCACGCCCTCCGTGCAGATGCAATTGTCCCAGGCCAACCTAAGTCATCAAAAACAAGGCAAGAGCAAATGGTAGCATCTGGCACATCATAAACATCAGACCAATTAGAAACCATTTGGTCATAAGGACTGTTCATGATAAAAAAACTAGACATCTAGTCTTAGATACTGATATTACTCTAAAATTAATCCAAAATGTTAATTAGGTTTATTATTAACATTTACTACTATCTAAATATTAATCATTAATTTAAAATTTCTAAGAACTAAAATGGTATGCTTTAAATTACAAAGTTTTCTTCTGAAATGGGGAATAAAGGCATTTTCAGACAAATTAAAACTGAATTTATCTCCAGTGAACCTTCTTTAAAGAAAAGACTAAAGGGTGATCTTCAGGCAAGAAGGAACAGTGTCTTCGAAGAACAATGAAAAAGTGTATTTGTGAATAAATTTAAATTGATATGGATTGTATAAAACAGTATCTTGTGAGGTTCAAAAATACAGACTTAAAACACAGAGTCTCTGTACTGGCCCAGGAATGATAAAAGTGATCATCCACACTAGACTGAGTTACAGCCCCAGGTAACTCTAAGAAAGAATGTCCAACTATCATGCTAGTGGAGGGGAAGAGATGCAGTAGCTAAAATCACTCCTCAAATCATGAAGGAAAGGACGCAGAGATAAGAGAACAGGGAAAAGCAAGACAAACAGAAAGTAAGTAAAATAAAATAATTTCTTTTTGGTAATGGGGATCAAACCCAGGGACTCTGCCACTGAGTTACACTCCCAGCCCCTTTCATTTTCTATTTTGAAACAGGCTCTTACTAAGTTGCCATGTGCTGGCCTCAAATCTGCAATCCTCCTGTCTCAGCCTCCCAAGTACTAGGATTGCAGGCAGGCATAGGGTACCTAGCATAAAACATAAAATTTAAACCAAATATATCATTAATATAAAAGAAAGATGCTTACTAAGAATTTTTCTATAATTTCCATGAGCTAAGATTTGGATCTACTTTTTTTTTTTTTTTTTGCGGTACTGGGGATTGAACTCAGGGGCATTCTACCTCCGAGCTATACCCCCAGCCCTATTTTTTATTCTTTATTTTGAAACAGGGTCTCACTAAGTTGCGGAGTGCCTCACTAGGTAGCTGAGGCTGGCCTCGAACCCAGATCCTCCAGTCTCAGCCTCCCAAATGCTGGGATTACAAGCGTGCATCACCACGCCCGGCTTTGGATCTACTTTTCACTATATAGTTTTTAAATTTAAGACTTCCTTCTGTTAGCCTTGAAACTAACTGTTCCTAAGAAGTATTTACTACTTATATCTATATATTCTTTTATCTTTTGTGGTATTGAGGATTAAACCCAGGGACATTCTACCTCCAAGCTACAAACCTAGCCCTATTTTTTTTTGGTTGTGGTACTGGGGATTGAACCCAGGGGCATTCTACCTCCAATACATCCCTAGTCCTATTTTTTTATTCTTTATTTTGAAACAGGGTCTCACTAAATTGTGGAGAGCCTCACTAAGTAGCTGAGGCTGGCTTCAAACCTGGATCCTCTGGTCTCAGCCTCCCAAGTACTAGGATTTGTGCCACCAGGCCCGGCTCCCAGTCCTATTTTTTATTCTTTATTTTGAAACAGGGTTTCACTAAGTTGTGGAGGGCCTCACTAAGTAGCTGAGGCTGGCCTCAAACATGTGATCCACCCTGTCTTGGCCTCCCAAGGATTGGGATTACAGGCATGTGCTACCATGCCTGGCTTATTTCTATATATTCTAAATCAGAACTAGCCATAACCATAACAGGAAAAAAAAATACAGATTTTGAAGTTCTTTTAATCTTATCATCAAAACACAAAGCATGCACACACACACACATACTGTATGATTGATGAATTTTACACAGTTTATATTAAACAAACCTGCCTCTCATGACTTTGAGGAAATTCTGATCTAAGATGGTGAAAGACACACAAATAGTAAAAATCTCTGCAGAGCATCTGATATTCAAACGTCCTGGAAACTTGCTGTTTAGGGAAAGTGACACTTTTCTTCCTTGGTAACTCCAGGGAAAGCCTTCACCTATCAGTGCAAATGCTGTGCCACTCAAGCACAGATTTCCCACTGTGACACACAGCAGGGTCATGTGGATAGCTTTTAGGAACTGCTAGTGCAGAAAAACCTAAATGGAATCCCGGAGAGTGTGGGACTCCTAGTATTTCTTTTAACGCTCCTCACACAACTAAACATGTAGCTAATAATTGCTCAGAGCAATGAAAATGTTCTTTACAGATGTGAATGTCCCTCCTCCTCCTATTAAGATACACAGTGCAGTAAGATGTTCCTTGAGATGTTTAAACACATACCTGTGCTTGTACATCACCCTTTTCGGCCAAGAACTGGTAATATTGAATCAAATCTTCTTCTAACATCCCACTGTTCATTCCTGGGTTTTCCACTTCATCAGGGAGCCGTATTCTCTGTACCACTGAGCCTCCTGTTAGTGAGATGTCACTGGCAACTGAAATAGGGGGAGAGAGCAAGGACATGAAGGAAAGTCAGAAAAATTGTCCCACAGAAAGAAGTACAATTCCAGCTGCCAAATGATGACAATCTTGATGTTAAAGGAAACTTTTTATAGTAGTGTATGGATCATAAAATAGTAATCAATTAATCAGACTTCTTCCACAAAATATTTTTGAAGTGGAATTAAAAAAAATACTTCTTAATCAATTAGTTTGAGACCCTGTGAAAGAGCCAATCATGATATTTCAAATATTACAATAAAGATGCATGTATTGTGGGTTTTTTTTTTCTGGAAAGTGAAAGGAAAACAATAACTACCGTGATTGGCAACAAGACGATAGTGGGTGAGTGCAGATTCACAGCTCTGGAGGACTCCGATGCCAGCCCAGTAACGGTAGCCCTGGAAGATACCTCAGGTGAGAAGAGGGGTTTCGAGTGCTCCAGCGGCACTATTTTACGGAACAAAGCTAACCGTGCTCAGAATGCAACTTTGCTGTCCTTTGATCCAGGTACCCTAACACCTCATTTAGGCCTGAGTTTTCAGTTCTGAGGGAATGTGTTCAGCAACTCCAACAAGTCCACTATGGCTAAAGATTAGGAAATGAGTAAAGTTCCCAGAGCAATAGAAATACATTCCATGAACATTATGAAGGTGTACATTTTAATCACTAGAGAAAGTTACTTAGGCTCTTGTTTAGAACCAATTTTAATCTTATTTTAGACACAATGTCAACAAAAGTGAGTTAATCTTCCAAACTAGCAAAGAAATAAAAACAGCAAAATAGGGAAGATGAGCTACTGGAAGCAGGCACAGTAACACTAGCAATAATTACTTTAGAATAATAAGTGGGAAGATCACTAATAAAAAAGAAGAGAAAAAGCCGGGCGTGGTGGCTCATGCTTGTAATCCCAGTACTTGGGAGCCTAAGATAGGAGGATCACAGGTTTGAGGACAGCCTCAGCAAGTAGTGAGACTCTCCTCAACTCAGTGAGACACTGTTTCCAAATAAGAAATAAAATCGGGGTGTAGCTTGAAGGTAGAATGCCTCTGGGTTCAATCCCCAGTAAAAGTCCCTGGAATCATTCTGAACAAACAACTTCGTAAACTCTAACAACTCTTAGGGTATAATTATGTAACAACATGTATGATAGTTAATGTTCTAATTTTATAGTTACTATTTAAAAAGACTGGCATAAATTTTTAAAAGATTTCTAGAAAAACATTTAATATACATTTCCCATACAAAAAAATTATTTCATGTTTCTTGAAAATTCACCTGAAACTTTTCAATTAGTGTCTGAAGAATAAATGTAATTGTAATTAAACAAATGAAAAAATATTCAAATTAGAGATGTTTCAGGAAGTCAGAGTATGTGACAACTTTGTTTTCCATTTGCTTCAATTCCTTTTTCCTTTAGTGGGTTAGCTCTATAACAAGACAAAGTCCAAGGTTTTTAGCAGACTTAAAGCCTTTTTACATGATTCTCCTCTTACAGCCCAGCTTTTGAATGACTAGAAATTCTAATCTTTAGCCACAGCAAAGTGCTTGCATTTTCGTGTAAATACCACATTCACCTTTGTTATCAGCTGGATACCCTTCCATTTCCATTCATTAGTACTATTTATCATTCAAAATACCACTTTAGTTGCTTCCTTCCTCATGAATACTTTGTTAAATCCTGTTCCCTTCCAATCCCAGCGTTCCATTTTCAGTGAATAGTACTGAATGGTCACTGTCTGTCTTCCTTTCTGGTTTACGATTGTTGAGGATGGGCACTATATGTTACTGGTCTTTGAAATTCCAATGATAAATAGTTAAGTATTTTTTGAATACATACAGGTAAATGATCTAAGATCTACTCAGTTGGTTAGAAAACTACATTTTTCTTCTTTGTTAAGTCTCATATCTCATCACAAGCTTATAGATCCTTTCTCTGTTTTCAATCTAATTTCCACTAATGTACCCTTTGTATTCCTGCAAAAATGAACTTACATTCATTCAAAACACAGTAATATTCATCAGAGGACACGTGATTTACCCAAAAACAATTTTTAAAGCTGAACGCAAATCAAGCACTCATCACAAAAATAATTTAGTGGAAAGATTCTATATTTATTACTAAGCTATTTAAGTGACCAGTAATATAACTGAAATACTCTTAAATGTCCTTTATAGGAGACAGTTCTTTGTCTCCTATAAAGTCCTTCATCAATTTATTTATTTTTGTGGTATTGGGGATTGAACCCAGTGGCATTCTACCTCTGAGCTACATCCCCAGCCCTATTTTATTTTTTGTTTTGAAATAGGGTATTCCTAGGTTGCTGAGAGCCTTGCTAAGTTGCTGAAGTTGTCCTTAAACCTGAGATCCTCCAGTCTCAGTCTCCCAAGTACTAGGATTATGGCCATGTACCACCAAACCCGGTGTCCTTCATCAATTTAAATGCAAAATATGTAATAATCCAATCTAAAAATGATTCTGAAAAATCCAATGTAGACAAAATTTTCATCCACCTGTAGATTCAGAGATTCAATTTGTGTATTATATCCAGTAACAAGAATTTGAGAGACATTCAACTGAATATATGATCATAAGGAAATCTCAATTATGAAGACTGGAAGAGTTGTGGCCATTGTAAACCACAAGTTTTTCTCCTACTTAATGTTATTAGTCTTCTCCTGAAGTCATACTTACCAAAACCATGTGGGCTATTAGATTGCCTCCAAGAGCCCCAAAAGTATAATATACAAGAGCCTGTGAAAGAACAAAAGACACTTAACTGAACACAGGCATATATTTATTCAATTCAAATGATAACATATCATAAAGTTTTAATAGTGTTACCTTTGCCTGACTTGAATTAACACCAAGTCCAGAGGCATAGAGAAAGCCAAGAGCCTGAAATAAAATAGTAAAAGTAAGAATTCTTCTTTGCGTGAAAGTTTACCCAAGATATACACAATTTTATACATTATGAAAAGATGAAAGCATCTGTAAATGCTAAAAAATTTGAATACAAGTATTCATAAAAGTAAAATTAAAAAGACTCAGAAATGCATTCAGAGTTTTACAAATTACAAAATTCAATGCAACTTTATGTTAAAAAGCGTAGCTTTAAGATTAAAGACAAATGAAACTGGGTGTGGTGGTGCACGCTTGTAATCCCAGTACTTGGGAGGCTGAAACAGGAGGATCTGGGTTTGAGGCCAGCCTCAGCTACTTAGTGAGGCCCTCTGCAACTTAGGGAGATCCTGTTTCAAAAAAATAAAGAGTAAAAAATAGGACTGGGGGGTGTAGCTCAGAGGCCCTGGCCCTGGCCCAGTACTACAAAAAAAAAAAAAAAAAAAAAAAAAAAAAAAAAAAAAAAAAAAAAAAAAAAAAAAAAAAAAAAAAAAAAAAAAAAAAAAAAAAAAAAAAAAAAAAAAGAAAAAAACAAGATTAAAGACAAATGAAATATTAACTAGAAAAACAAAGCTAACACTTAAACTTGACTTTTACTTCATCTTTATGAGTAGCCATTATGAAGACAAAATGATTCTTATATTGTTACATCAATTTTTCTATGCAGAGAGGGATATACTATGAAAAAGGTCAAGAGATTACTGAGATAAACTATTCTAGAAAAAAACCCAAGGGAAAAGGGTCACTTTGCAATTACCATTTTCTAAGAAATACCACCAAACAATGCATTGGTAACACTTGACCCTTTGCCTTCCATGGATCATCCTTGGTGACATTAAAGTTAAAAAGGCAGGTGTGGCAGGGAATGGTACTGCTCATCAAAATTCATGAGGTCCTCTACATTTCCCAGCCTCCTTTGTAGCTGGGTAGGACCAGTGCTTGGGATGTAGCTAGAAGGGATATAAGCCAGTTTTAGTCTTAGCCCTTAAAAACATCCCAGAGATTCTTCCGGCTCTCTCTTTTCCCTTCATGATGGCTTGGAAGTCCGAGTTCCAGATGGTGAAGCTACAAGACGGAAGTAGTCCAAGACTAGGAGTCACCATTTGGAAGAATGACAGAGGCAGGAGCTGTATTAAACATGGCCCGAGCAGCAAGTAACTCTCTGTGTGTCAAGCCACTGTGATTTGGGGTCTATTGTATCAGCTAGAATTAACACCAGAGAGAGAATTCTTGGCAATGTATAAATTGCTGTAACATAGGGTTCTATTACTAGAGGAAAACAATGCCTTATAAAGTGAAATCATTCTTCAGAGCAGAATGTCTCTGAAAACAAAGAATATATGTAACATATGTTACATATGAACTGACTTGTTAAAGAAGGGAAAAAAGCTTTGAAAACAAAGGGGAACAATTAGGATACAATCTGTTTATAACTAAAGCTGAAAACCTGAAAGAGCTATAGATTCCTTAGGTATTCGGATGTACAGAAAACAGTGATTATACTTCCTGCTACTGTTTAAATAGTCTAAAAATACACTTTTTTATAATTAGCAATTTTTGTTTTCTTTAAACAAATTCCATAGCTGAAATCAATCTGAACTATTGAAGGCATTTTATTTGTTTTTTGTGGCATGGGGATTGAACCTAGGTGGATTCTACCTTTGAGCTATACTCCCAGCCTTTTTTTTGTTTCTGTTTTTGAATCAGGGTCTCACTAGGTTGCTGAGAGTCTCAATATGATGTTGAGGCTGTCCTTGAACCTGGGATTCTCCTGTCTTAGACTCCTAAGTACTGGGATTACAGGTGTGTGCCATGAGCACAGCTTATTAAAGACATTTTAAATAAATGTGATGGTCTCCTAAACCTAGGTGTTGATCCTAACATTACTTATGTTATTAATGACATAAACAGACAGCATGCTATCAACTGACAATGTGAATACAGAACATCTCCTATAGTTAGCCTAGACAAAAATATCTTATTTGACTTCATCGGCCTTTAGCTGTGACATCCTATTTATAGGAAATATAGGTGATGGAGGAACAAACTAAAGGACTCTATGAAGATACGAATAGAGGTAAGACATACTAAAGAAACACCGCTCCTATCTCTAACACGGGGAAAAAGGCATGGGGCTATGTTAGAAATAAAAATAAATATAAGGTATAGTTCTGGACTAGATACTTGCTTGAACAAAATAGGTCTAAAAAATTTATTTTTAGCTCAATACTACATGAATATGGTGTGGGTATTCTACGATAGAAAAATTTGTGGGAATGGAAAGGTGAAAGTTGTTGACTTAAAAGACTAAGTTATGCAACAGTGGCATCTCATTTTAATAAAATACACACACACACACACACACACAAACACACACACACACACACACACACACACACACACACACACACAGCATATACCTGCCTAACATATTACCAGTGCTCAGGTCTGGTTGATGGTACATAGGTGATTCTTGCTTTCTTAGTTTGTTAGTTTGTAGTTCTAGTTTCCTACCATGGACATGTATTGCTTCTATAATAAAGTATTTTTAAAAACAGACATCAAGATTAACAATAGCTAAAGCACCTGAACTTCAGTAAAAATGCAATGGTTAGTAATTTCAGATAAAAAAAAATTGCCTGCATATTTAATTCTCTACAGACCTAATTTGGAAAAACTACAAATGTAATTGTGGCGTCTCACTGCAAAAACACCTTCATTGACCATAAATATTCTCTAAGGAAAAGAAATATCCAAGAATGGTCTGCACCCCCCCCCCAAAAAAAGTTTATCAATATGTTATCTTTCAGCCTTACTTGTTTAAAAGACACCAGAACATAGACACTAAAATTAACAAGTGGTGTGTGCTGAGAGATTCTCTGTTGAAGTGCACTTACAGTTTGTCCTTTGGGAGAGCCTTCCTCAGTCAGCTTCTCAAACATCTCTCTAGCTGCCTGGATATTCTGTGTCAGGTAATCACCAAACAGAAGAGCATATGACACTCTCTCCAGAGCCTTGGTATGATTCATGCCTGCTGCCTTTTGAAGATACCGATATGCTCTTTAAATGTAAGCAATTAAGAGACAAATTAGCAGTGTTTTGGAACTGCTATTAAATTTTTTTCAAGATCTACTAAAATGCAGCATAAACACTTTCCTCATTTTATATAAGAAATTTCCTAATACTTCTACTCAATCATGTTACACATATATGAAGAAAATGTCCTACATACTTTGATTTAGATAAGGTACCAGGTTCTTCCTGTTATACTAATATTTTGCAATGTAATTACCTAACAGTAATACTAAGAACAAAGTTATAAAGTTTAAAATGAAGAGAACTGCAATAAGAGAATTGTAATATGATGGTATTTAGTAAATAATCCAATAATAACTACTGCAATTTTCTTTTTAACTCTTTACACACAATATAAAAAAAAAATCAGCTGAAATTACAAGAGCATAAAATGTCAGAGTAAAACAGCTTTTATTATGTTCTTTCCAAGTGCAAATTCTTAAATTCCAGTTGGAAATTTCAAAGCAAAATCAAAAAATAAGCCGGGCATGGTGACACACGCTTGTAATCCCAGCATTTGGGAGGCTGAGACCAGAGGATCCGGGTTCTCAGCCAGCCTCAGCTACCTAGTGAGGCACTCCGCAACTCAGTGAGACTCGGTTTCAAAATAAAGAATAAAAAATAGGGCTGGGGGAATAGCTCAGAGGTAGAATGCCACTGAGTTCAATCCCCAGTACCGCAAAAAAAAAAAAAAAAAAAAAAAAAAAAAAAACAAAAAACAA
>PVLC010000894.1:134672-169633 GCA_004027655.1 Graphiurus murinus | reverse complement strand
CCAGAACTTAATCTTTGAAGCCATAGGATTTGAAATAAGGAGGAGCAGCCAGTCGTGGTGGCACACGCTTGTAATCCCAGCATTCGGGAGGCTGAGACCGGAGGATCCGGGTTCTCGGCCAGCTTCAGCTACCAAGTGAGGCTCTCTGCAACTTAGTGAGACCCGGTTTCAAAATAAAGAATAAAAAATAGGGCTGGGGGTATAGCTCGGAGGTAGAATGCCCCCTGAGTTCAATCCCCAGTACCAAAAAAAAAAAAAAAAAAAAAAAGAGGACCATGACCTCAGCCTGGTGTTGTCACACATGTAAAGATATATATTTGAAAGTAATGCACAGTCTACTAAAGGGCCCTTGCAGGTCCTCCCTAGAGGGAAGGGAGGGGTCTTATACTTTCCTGCAGCCTCAGATCCCCGGAGGACATCTGCTGCTTAGAGGAAAGTATGAACCGGGCAGCAAGTTCAGAGCCTGAGGCCACACCAGGAGAGGCCGTGTCACCAGGGCCTGCAGTAGTCAGGTCCCCGACAGACCCTTTGCCCGTAGAACCCAGCCAGGTTACCTGTGAGACTCTTAGGCCTCTGTCTTAATTTGCAAATGACTGAGGCTTCTTAAACAGTGCAGTTTCTCATTTCCTGGTTGGGTAGTAACGCCACCGTCACCGGGGGGCCTGTGGAGGGCCATCCGCAAGTGAGTTTTTGTTTTCTTGCTCCGCTAGGATTGAAAACTCAAGAGTATCCAGATCCTTCAGGATAACATTAGTAAGCATCCCCATCCAAGCATGATGGTGTAAGACATTAAGTTGGGTTTGGGGGTGTGACAGAGGCCCCCTTTGGCCTGGCTCGGGGGGCCTCCTGCTGACTGCATTGAGAGACGGCGTCATTGCCATCAGGAAGTTGGATTCGGTTGTAGTTTCTCTGTACCTGGCCCAGTGCTGTGCTAGAAATAACGGAAGACGTGTAACCAGCCCTGGTCCTTTTGCTGCTCCATCCTTTAAAAAGAGCCAAGCGCGAGCCCCTCCTGAGCCCGGCCCCTTCTCTCTGTGTGCCCTGCCCTGAGTCTGAACACTCTCAGTGTGCAGACGTGCAGGCAGAAGCTTCCCATTCCCAGGAACACCCTCAAGGTGGAGAAGCGATGTCTAAAGGTGTCTCTGCTGGCAAAGGCAGGCGAGGCGGGGAGACTCAGAGAGGTTAAGTCCTCCCCCGGGCCCAGCAGACGAGCAGGCGGGGAGCCCGAGCGGCTGGGTCTCCTGCCCGGCGTCCTGTGGCGCTGCTGCTGGCTTTCCAGAGTCCCTGACCATTCGTGGCCCTGGCACGCTGCTCTGGGCCTAGGGGGAGGCGCAAAGAGACAGTCTGTTTCTCTGCCTACCTCGTCACACCCCAGCGTGAGCACCCAGCATGAGCACCCTGCGGGAGCCCTGCCAACCACAGGTAGGCATGGAGACTTTGAGGCTGCCATCAGGAGGACGGCACAGTGCTGTCACTGACCACCGGGGCCCCTGCTTGGCTGTTGCTTTCAAACACATTAGAGGTGTCTGCTCAACACAGCAACTCCAAAGTTGTACAAGGATAAAGCAGTGTGTGTGTGTGTGTGGGGGGGTGTCACACAGAGCTGGTGACCGTCAGCACCACCAGTGGGGCACTGCTCTAAACAGCATAGAGGAAGAGGTGAGAGTACCAGGCTCTTCCTGGTTTCTTACTGGCTGTGTGATGCCAGGGTAGGTTACGAGACCTCGTGGAGGCCGTTTCCCCCTTTGATTGAAGGGGCACGCCATGTCTGCCTCACAGTGTCGGGGCAGAGGTTGGCAGGACGCCGGGCGCAGAGGGAGTGCTGATATTTGAGGTGAGTGATGGAGGAAGCGGAAGAGAGGACTTGGAGTTCAGGTTACCCCGACGGGACTGGCCCTCATGTCTTCTCGCCACGTGACTTGGTGGGACTGCTTCTTCTTGGAACCTCGGCTTCCTGGCCTGTTCCTATGGGAGCATTAGGTGTTGTTGAATGAATTACAGGGGCGGAGGGTGCAGGCTCGCCTGCCTCCCAGCCGATGCCTGGGGCATGCTGTGCGCTTTACACAGGTCCCAGGATGCGCGCTGCTTCTGGTGGCCAGGTTCTGTGGTGAGCAGAGAAGTCAAGTTGGCTTCTGGAAGTGGTCTTCCAGCTTCCTAAGACACATCCAGTCCTCTGTTCTAGATGGAAGTGATCTTCTTCTCCCTCCTTCTCCTCCTTTTCTCCCTCCTCCCTTCTCCCTCCACGGGAATGGCAGCAGAGTACATGCTTTTTTGTTTGTTTGTTTGTTTGTTTTGTGTGTGTGTGTGTGTAGTACTAGGGATTGAACCCAGAAGCATTCTACCTCCGAACTACACCCCCAGCCTGATTGTATTTCTTATTTGGAAACAGGGTCTCACTAGATTGATAAGTGTCTCACTACTTGCTGAGGCTGTCCTCAAACCTGTGATCCTCCTGTCTCAGCCTCCCAAGTACTGGGATTACAAGTGTGCCTCATCACGCCTGGCTCAAGAGTGCATGTATTGTTCTGCACCTCTGTTTCTTCTCTTTTTTTTTTTTTTTCAGTACTGGGGATGGAACCTGGGGGCATTCTACCTCTGAGCTACAGCCCCAGTCCTATTTTTTTTATTCTTTATTTTGAAACAGAGTCTCACTAAGTTGCAGAGGGCCTCACTAAGCAGCTGAGGCTGACTGACAACCCGGATCCTCTAGTCTCAGCCTCCCAAATGCTGGGATTACAAGCGTGTGCCACCATGCCCAGCTTCCTCTATTTCTTGAATCTTCCATATCAGTACATTTTTTTCTTCAGCATAGTAGTCCATGGACTTATATGAATTATCATTATTTTTTGGTTGTCTTCTGTGGGTTCCCCCCCCCGCCAATGTTTCGTGATTATAAACAATACTGCATATGCACATAATATGTAAAATCTAGTTTTGCATCTTTGAGAACATATCTGAATAAATGGTAGAAGCTCAATTGCCAGGTACATTTGCAAATTGTGTGTGTGTGTGTGTGTGTGTGTGTGTGTGTGTGTGTGTGTGTGTGTGTGTATGGTTCCAGGGATGGTCTACCTCTCAGCTACACTGCCCCCCAGCCCTGATTTATTTTTTAATCTTGAAACAGGGTCTCACTAAGTTGCTGAGGGTCTCATTAAGTTGCTGAGGCTGGCCTTAACCCTGTGATTCTCCTGTCTTAGCCTCCCAAGTACTAGGATTATACCAGTGCACCACCATGCCCAGCTTACATTTGCAATTTTGAAAGATGGTGCTAATGCTAATTTGCTGTCATTGAGTCATACCAGTTTATATTCCTTTTAGCAGTGTATGAGCCTGTCTGCTTTCCCATACTTCTTCCATGGTGTAATCCAACATTTTTTTTTTTTTTTTTTTTTTGGTGGTACTAGTTGATTGAACCCAGGGATGTTCTACCTCTGAGCTGCACCCCTAGCCCTTTTAATTTTTAAATTTTGAAACAAGATCTTGATAGGTTGCTGAGAGTCTTGCTAAGTTGCTGAGGCTGTCTTCAACCCTGCGATCCTCCTATCTCAACCTCCCATGTACTGGGATCACAGGAGTGTGCCACCATGCTTGGCTTTCTTCCTTCATTTATATATTCATTTTAATCGTGTATATTCATGTTTTCTCCTCCCCCTTTTAAAATAGTTATTTTAAATGGTTTATTCATTAGAAAAAAATTTTTTTGCAGTACTAGGGGGTGGAACCCAAGGGCATTCTACCTCCGAGCTACACCCCCAGCTTGATTTTTTTATTCTTTATTTTGAAATAAAGTCTCACTAAGTTGCAGAAGGCCTCACTAAGTAGCCGAGGCTGGCTTTGAACCTGTGATCCTCCTGTCTCAGCCTCCCAAGTACTGGGATTACAAGTGCGCACCACCACACCCGGCAGTTTTTTAAAATTTTACTTATTGAAGTCATACATTTAAAGTTCATTTGGTAAAATATGTGAAAATGTTAATTATTTAATTTTAGGTGAAATAATCTGAACAAAGACTCATGCTGATTTTTTTTTTTTTTTTTTTTTTTTTTTTTTTTGGTGTGTGTGTGTATGATACTAGGGATTCAACCCAGGGGCAGTCTATCTCTGAGTTACAACCCTAGCCCAGTCTCAGTACTTGCTAAGGTTGTCCCCGAACTGCCATCCTCCTGTCTCAGCTTCCCAAATACTGAGATTACAAGCATGTGCCACCATGCCCAGCTCCATTACAAAAATTTTTAAAAAGAAAATTCACTAATATTTTATAGACAAGAAAAATAAAATAAGATACAACAAATGCTAATAATGTTTATATTAGATTAAAGGTTACTGAGGTAAGAGTTGATTTTTTTTTTTTTTCTGTACTGGGAAATGAACCCAGGGGCATTCCACCTCTGAGCTACAACCCCAGCCCTATTTTTTATCCTTTATTTTGAAACAGGGTCTCACTAAGTTGCGGAGGGCCACACTAAGTAGCTGAGGCTGGCCGCAAACCCAGATCCTCTGGTCTCAGTCTCCCAAGTACTGGGATTACAAGCATGAACCACCACACCCAGCTTGAGTTGATTTTTATTTTTGTGCATTTTGGGGTACATCTTAAAACTGAAAACTTAAGATGTCTAAATTGAATAGATTTAGATTTATGGAAAAGCTAAACTAAAGCACTTGCCTAGAATGCAGAAGTTCCTGGGTTCAACCCCTAATACCACAAAAATAACTAAACAAATAAATAAAAATTTTTTAAAAAGGAAAACTAAGCCAGTAGTATAGAGAGGTTTTATACACTTGCCATATATATCCACACTCAGTTTCTTCTATAATTAACATTTTACATTAGCACTGTACATTTATCACAACTAATGAACAAATATCGATCCATTATTACTAACTAAAGTCCATATATTATTCTGATTTCCTTCACTTTTACCTAAAGTCCTTTTTCTGTTCCAGAATCCCACATGATGTTTAGTTTTTAATGTCTTCTTGTGCTTTTCTGGATTGTGACAGTTTCCCAAATTTTCCTCGCTTTTAGCTCCGTTGATAGTGTTGAACAGTACCGGTCAGGTATCTTTTTTTTTTTTTAATTTTTCTTTCTTTTTTTAAAATACAATTCTATTGGTGCCTTATAGTCTCATCTCCTAATTAGTTCAGAATGATGGGACATACACAAGCTTCCCTGAGTCTCCCTTCTCCCTCCCTGCCCTTCCCCACACAGGACATGGAGACGGGCATTGATCATTTCACATATGTGCAAAATGTCAACGGAAGACTTTCCTTCATTAGTCCCCCTGCTCCCCCCACCTGCACGTGTGCACACACACACACACACACACACACACACACACACCTGGTTGTTGGATATCCTCCAACTGGAATTTGTTTAGTGTCATTCTTTTGATTAGACTGAAGGGAAGAAAGACCACACAGGTGGAGTGCCATTTCATTAGATCACACTGAAGGCACAAAGCATTAATATGACAGATTAATGAGATCGATAATAATAACATGATGATTAATTCTAGCAGATAATGCAAAATGATAGATTAGACTGGATTAGATGGTTTATGTTTTATTGGTTTTTGTGGTCTTTTTTTCCCCCTCCCAAAGAACTAGTTCTTGGGTTTTTGATTAGTTCTATTATTTTTCTATTTCATTATGCTAACCTCATAAAATTTCATTTTTAAAAATGTGTTGGTGTGCCATAATTTCCTCTGAGCACGGCTTTAGAGATATCCCACAGGTCCTAACAGATGGAACGTTTTGCTATTTTCTAAATATTGTGCAATTTGAATATGTTGTTTTGAGCTGGGCGTGGTGGCGCACGCTTGTAATCCCAGCATTCGGGAGGCTGAGACCAGAGGATCCGGGTTCGCAGCCAGCCTCAGCTACCTAGTGGGCACTCCGCAACTTAGTGAGACTCGGTTTCAAAGTAAAGAAAAAAAAAATAGGACTGGGGGTATAGCTCGGAGGTAGAATGCCCCTGAGTTCAATCCCCTGTACCACAAAATAAATAAATAAATATATAAATATGTTATTTTGCCAGGCGTGGTGGCGCACGCTTATAATCCCAGCATTTGGGAGGCTGAGACGGGAGGATCCAGGTTCTCAGCCAGCCTCAGCTACCTAGTGAGGCACTCCGCAACTTAGACCCTGTTTCAAAATAAAGAATAAAAAATTGGGCTGGGGGTATAGCTCGGAGGTAGAATGCCCCTGAGTTCAATCCCAAGTACCACAAATAAAATAAATAAATAAATAAATAAATAAATAAATAAATAAAAATTTTTAAAAATCTGACTTGTTTAAAGAGAGGTTTTGTTTGGTGACACTAAAGTTTGAACTCAGGGACACTCAGTGGTAGCACTGAGCTACATTCCTAACCCTTTTTATTTTTATTTGTTTAATTTTGAGACAGAGTCTTGCTAAATTGCCTAGGCTAGCTTCAAAATTGCAATCCTCCTGCCTCAGCTTCTTGATTACAGGTGTGTATCACCGCCCTGGGTTACAGAGAGTTTTTAAAGATGTTCAAGTGGTATAGTTTTGTGATACATAATTTTGTGATTAGTTTCTATTTTTTTTTTCTGTTATAAGATTCTGTATTATTTTTGCGTTTTGGTGAGGTTTTTATTTGTGGCCTGATATTCTTTCTTTCCTTTTTTTTTTTTTCCTATCTCTGAACTACATCCCCAGTCCTTTTCATTTTTAGTTTCAAAACAGGGTCTCACTAGGTTGCTGAGAGTCTTGCTAAATGAGGCTGGTCTCAAACCTTCAATCCTCCTGTCTCAGCCTCCCAAGTGCTGGGATTAAAGGGGCACAGCACTACCCCTGGCAGGAATTTTTTTTGTTTTGATAGTTCCATTAACACCTGAGAGAACATTTGTTCTTTGTTTTCAAGAATTTGATATGCACATAAATTAGATCTGTCTTGTTATGTAAGTTTGGTTTTCCTATGTGTTTGCTTAAATTGGTCCATTGATCTGTCATGAACTAAAGAGGGGAATTAAAATTACCTGCCTCTAATTTGTTTTTGAGATCTCTTCTAGAATTTCCTCTTGAATTTGCTCTGGATTTGGGGGCTATTATTTGGTGTGTTAGGTCTTCAACTGTGAATCATATTCTTTATTAAACATATAAAAAGTATAATATGATAAAGAACATTTTTAAAGTATTCCCACTTGTCCCAGTTCACACCTCTTGCCATGAAACCAACTTTACCTGCTTAATACCAAGGTCACAGGTCCCTCTTGATTTAAGTCTACACTTAACCTGGTATGCCTTTACCCTTAACTTATTCTCACAATGGTTAAATTACTTTTGCTTTGGGGATGTCCGTCATATGTAGCATATGGTTGAGGGGTTTTTGTCTCGCTCGTTATTCAGTTTTAGAATCTTTTCTTTCAGTATTTTGTGTGTATGGGGTAGGGGGTGGCTACTGGGGATTGAACCCAGGGGAGTCCTACCTCTGAGCTACATCCTCCAGCCCTATTTTATTATTTTTATTTTGAAATAGGGTCTTGTTAAGGTGTGGAGGACCTCCCTAAATTACTGAGGCTGGCCTCAAACCTGTGATCCTCCTGTCTCAGCCTCCCAAGTACTGGAATTACAGGCATGTGCTGCCGTAGCTGTCTTATTTTAGTACTTTCTTATGATCATTCACTGACATGGTTAGTATTTCAATCTTAGTTTCACTTCCACATTTTATGTCTTGATGTCTTTTGGCTTCAATTGCTTCTTAAAATCCCTCAGTATATGGTCTGTTTTATTTTGTGCTGTGTTCCTTCTGACAGTTTGGAAGGTTTGTATTTTATTTTTACTTCTGGAGGTTATCTTTCTTATAACTATGTAAACCGAATTTAATCTTTTGTTTGGACTGTACTCATCTCCCTTCTGAAATAGATGACTACAAAATTAGTTTACAAATTTGCTCACTATTTTTATCTGCTTTGTGACAGCTTTTTTAGGATGAATTTTCTCGATTCGCCATATTTTTTTTTTCCTGTTCTTTTGCTCCTTTATTTCTCTAAGAGCATCTTTACCTAGAAGAGGTGGCCTTTCTTGGATCAGGACTTTGCAGGCAGTGCATGTAGAGGAGTGCCAGGAATCCTCTTAGGAGGGCAGGATTGCTCCTGGTTCACAGACACTTTGTTCCCAGGACTGTGGTGGTGATTTCCTTCAGTCTTGCTTCTATTCAGTCCACAGAGGTTTGTGGCTGTTGGGCTTCTCCCAATTCAGAGTCCTCCTCCCACACTGCTGCATTGGCACGCTGCTTCCTGCAAAGATGGCGACTCTATGGCTTCCTGTTGGTCTTCTGCTCTTCCTCCTGCAATATGTCAGAGGCAGCGCCCCTGCCAGGCTGCATAATCTGTCCCTGTTGCTCCTGGAGCTTTTGGTTTTCCCCTTGGGGAATGCTAGCTGCTGGCTGGCTCTGCCAACTCCCTCCAGATCTGCCACCACAGGCGCCTTCTGAGGTGCTTTCTCTCCCATTTTGGATCATCACCGCTTTGAACAGCCCTTGCCCATTTTTTGACAGCCTCTCCTCATGAGCTGTGGTTTGGGTTACAAATGTGCTCTAGTTTTGCTGAAGAGGGAGTTTGTATTTCTGTTTCTCTTTCTCCTTGATGTCAGTTGCTTTCAGATGTGAAAATGAGTGACTTTATACTGCCATCTTAAAACTGTCTGCTGTTGCAGGGTTTTTTGTGTGTTCTGGTATTCTCTCAGATCAAACATTAGCCGGAGTTCTCTGGCTAGGGTTGACATCAGCCGAAGCTGAGGTCTGACAACAGAAAGGAAAGAAAATGGAAGTTGAGACTAAAAGAGGAGGGTTAAAAAAACAAGCCCCTAATATAGCTGTCCATGTTACACGGGAGCAGGATTCTTTCTTCCCCCTGTGGACTTTGGCTGGGGAGCATTACTGTTAGGGTGGGAGATTGTAGACATGGTGGGTGGGCATGAAAAGTGTCCCGTCTCCTCGAGGGCTTCAGGGAACTTGTGAGCCCAGCAGCTCTCACGCCTGGAGGGCTGCAAGGCTCAGCTCTCCACTCCCAACACCCAGGGCCCATCCGAGCAGCTCGGGCACCCTGGCTGGTCTTCTAGTGGCCAATTCCTCCTCCTTCAAAACCAGAATCTTGCACCACGGAATGCTAAACTGGGACAAATGCTGTATAGGGTTTGTATGCCCAAAGAAAGTACAGGTGACATCCAAGGGTCTGCACAGGATGCCCAGAGCACAGAGCCAGAGGGGAAAGGGGCTTTTGGAGTCCCAGGCCCGACCCTGTATAGTGTTTGTCTCTCAGATCCCCCCACCCTTTGGGGGAAGGTATTTTATCCACATTTGCAGATACTGGAGCACCAGAGGAGCTTGGAGACACAGTGCTGATAGTGGAGAGAGGGATTTGGACACGGCTCCCTATCCTTCCCCTTCAGCCCACTCACTTTCCCATGGACCTGGCACCTCATCCTGGGACGGCTGCCTCGTGTCCTGGTCCCCCGGTCGCCCCTCTGGACCCTGGCTCTGTGTCTTGCTTCTCAAGCCTGGCTACATTTTAGGATGTTTTTTTAAGCTTGCAGAGCAGCCAGAGTTGGGAAACGATGGGCCACACCCTAAATAATCCATGCCTACCCCCATATCTTGACAAGCCACAACTTCTCCGGGCTCAGACCTTATTTCTAAAACAATTACCTCTCATCCACCAATGCAGGACGCAAACTCTGAAACCAGATGATCTTGCATTTATTTGTTTATTTATTTATTTGTTTATTTATTTATTTATTTATTTAATTTACTTACTTAGGTACTGGCTTTGAATCCAAAGGCATTCTACTTCTGAACTCCAACTCCAACCCTATTTTATTAATTTTTTTGAAACAGGGTCTCACCTAAGTTTCTGAGGCCCTCGCTAAACTGCCAAGGCTGGCCTCAAACCTGCAGTCCTCCTGTCTCAGCCTCCCAAATTCTGGGATTACAGGTGTGCACCACCACTCTGGACTCAGATGACCTTACTTTGAGTGTTGGCTCAACGCTTAGCTGTGGGATTTGGGCTAATTACTGATCCTCTTTCTGCTCTGCAAAATGGAATAATAGTGTGTGCGTCTTACCTCGAGGGCTTAAGGATGAAATTAGCTAATAGATCTAAATCGTTTAGAACTGTGTCTAGCACGTGGCAGGTACTAGATAAATGCCAGCTATGAATATGCTTAATTACCCGAATTATCATGCATGCAAAGGGCTCAGCCAAGGCCTGGGCACCGGCGGTCGACGCGCTGTGATAACCTGTGCCCCTTGCTTCCTTTCCAGGAGCTTGGGCCCCTGCCGCAGCCCAGCAGAGGCTGTGCACGCCTGCGGTGCGGAAGCCGGGTTCCCAGCCCCGGGATCCATCCCTGGCTACCGGGAGTGGAGGCTCCCACGAGGTAGCGGTGCGCCATGGGCCAGAAGCTCTCCGGGAGCCTCAAGTCGGTGGAAGTGCGAGAGCCGACCCTGCGGCCCGCCAAGCGGGAACTGCGCGGGGCGGAGCCCGGGCGGCCGGCGCGGCTGGACCAGCTGCTGGACATGCCGGCGGCGGGGCTGACGGTGCAGCTGCGGCACGCGTGGAACCCGGAGGACCGCTCGCTCAACGTCTTCGTCAAGGACGACGACCGGCTCACCTTCCACCGGCACCCGGTGGCGCAGAGCACCGACGGCATCCGCGGCAAGGTGGGCCACGCCCGCGGGCTGCACGCCTGGCAGATCCACTGGCCGGCGCGGCAGCGGGGCACCCACGCGGTGGTGGGGGTGGCCACGGCGCGCGCCCCGCTGCACTCGGTGGGCTACACGGCGCTGGTGGGCAGCGACGCCGAGTCGTGGGGCTGGGACCTGGGCCGCAGCCGCCTCTACCACGACGGCAAGAACCGGCCCGGCGTCGCCTACCCGGCCTTCCTGGGCCCCGACGAGGCCTTCGCGCTGCCGGACTCGCTGCTGGTGGTGCTGGACATGGACGAAGGCACGCTCAGCTTCGTCGTGGACGGCCAGTACCTGGGCGTGGCCTTCCGGGGCCTCAAGGGCAAGAAGCTGTACCCGGTGGTGAGTGCCGTGTGGGGCCACTGCGAAGTGACCATGCGCTATATCAATGGCCTCGACCGTAAGTGTGCTCGGCTAGGTGGGCAGGGGGGTCAGCGGCGGCCCGTCCCTAGGAAAGGAGGGTGGGGGTGGGCAGAAGCCGCGCGGGCCGGTGGACCGCAGTTGGAATGATCCTGTAGTCAGAGAAATGGTTGGACACAGGGTTGAATCCTGACCTCTCTGTGGGCTTGGGGATTAGGGTTCAGCCTCATTTTCAGTCTGCAAAAAACAATAAGATAGTAATCTAGCTCGGGGTTGTCCTGAGGCTCAAAGATACTACATGTCCTTAGAACAGTGACTGCACCTAGCAGGTCGAAAGTGTTGATGCTCATTACAAACCTCTTTTTTATTTTTTTATACTGGGGATTTATTTGAATCAAGGGGCATTCTACCTCTGAGCTACACTCCCCAGCCCTAATTTATTTTTATTTTTGAAACAGGGTCTTGCTGGGTTGATGAGAGTCTTACTACTTGGTTACTTGGTGAGGCTGTCCTCGACCCTGCAATCCTCCTGTCTCAGCCTCCCAAGTTCTGGAATTACAGGTGTGCACCACCACACCTGACTACAAACCTTTTTTTTTTTTTTTTTTTTTTTTTTTTACAGGTTTTTCTTTTTGTTTTTGGTGCATTTGGAGCTAAGTTGCTGAGGCTGGCTGTGAACATGCAATCCTCCTGCCTCAGCCTCCCAAGTACTGGGATTACAGTCTCCCACCACCACGCCTGCCGTGATTTGCTCACTTAAATGAGAGATATAATTGCCAGCCAGGGAGGCAGCTTCCAGACCGCTTTTCTTTGGAAAGATATGTGATTACATATTTGTGCATGCACATAGCATAATCATTTACAAGGCTTTCAGGCTCTACGAGGGATGTGTGGAATGACTCAAACTAGCCACAGCAGGAGAGTAACAGGAAGACAGTCTCTGGGTTGAAATGCCATGTATTCCGGTTACTGACTAGTAATAAGCAAGGATAACAACTATCATTTATGGACCACCTACTGTATGCAGAGGCTGAACACACAAATTCCAGATCTTACCGGTGAAAGGTTAAAAGCAGCAATTGCTTCTCATCTGACTATTGCCTCCTGGGAATGACAGCCTATCTTATGGAATTTTCAAATGTTTTCTGAGAGAACCCGGAAATCTAGATTGTGTGAACCATCCCAATTTTTAAAATTTATATGTTTTTTATTATGGTGTTTCTAGGGATTGAACCTAGGGGCATTCTACGTCTGAACTACACTCCTAGCCCTATTTTATTTTATTTTTTTTTATTTTGAAGCAGGGTTTCACTAAGTTGCAGAGGACCTTGCTAAGTTGCTGAGGCTGGGCATGAACATGCAATCTTAGTGTCTTAGCCTCCCAAATACTGGGATTACACACATGTGCTACCACACCGGACCTTGATTTATTCATTTAAATCAGAAGTATAATTGCCAGCTTGGGAGGCAGCTTCCAGACCCCTTTTCTTTGGAGATAAGAAAACTGAAGAGCAGAGCTTCAGAAAGCCAGAACCCGGGTCCCCCCAGGTCTTTTGGCCTCTGAAATCATCTCTTTTCCCCGTTGCTCCTCTTAGTTGAGGAAATGAGTGAAATACTCCAGAAAAGAAGTCAAGGACAAGATTTTCCTCATATAAGATTCATATTTATTTGAGCAAATAGTGGATTGAAAGCTAGGTGCGGTGGCACATGCCTGTAATTCCAGTACTTGGGAGGCTGAGACAGGAGGATCATGGGTTCGCAGCCAGCCTCAGCAACTTAGTGAGACCCTGTTTCAAAATAAAAAAATAAAATAGGACTGGGGGTGTAGCTCAGAGGTAGAATGGCCTTGGGTTTGATCCCCAGTTACACACACACACACACACACACACACACACACACACACACGAGTGGGTTGGTGGTCTTTGAAGATAGCAGGCAAACAGAAGAGTGGCCACTTAGCTCTCTGCCATGCTTGGCGACATTCTTGCTGATATTTTATTTCTATGGTTGTTGAACTCAGACTTCCATTGAGTGGCAAAGCGTTGCCATTCAACATTTAACTGGCTGAGTCTTGGAGTGGACGAGAGTAGGTCCTGGAAACCAGGGTTGATTTACTCTTTGCACGCCTGCTGGATGCTGTCTGGAATTCTCTTGGACATGGCGACCAGGCAAACGCTAGTGGCGAGAAAACCAGGGGCAACAAGGAAAATTTGCTTGTGGAATGAATAACTGGGACAAAAAAGCTGGCTGGGTGTGCCCAGGTGCTGGAATCCACCATGCTTTATTTCCAACCGCATCCCCAGTATGTTACAGGGTGGCTTTATGTCTTTCCTGAATCAGCCTAACCTCAGAAGCCTCGCTTTACTCATCTGCAAAATGGGACAGTACCAGGTCCCTTTCTTAGATACAGTGGCATCTCGTGTGTGCGCACTAGTAATATGTCGCCTGACACTGATACCCAGTGTCAACGGGTATCAGTAGTTAGACCTCAAGAGCAGGCTTCCTCTCAGCTATTTGGTTGTCTGATACAAGTCGAGGGTGCAACAGGGCGGCAGCCAGGGCTCCCTTGTGGATGTGAGGGACAGGAGGGAGCACCTCCCAGCTGCGTGCTCAGGGAGTCTGGGTGGGGACAACGGCCATTGTGTTCTGGGCATTTGGGGTTCATGGGTCCTTCTGGTGGTTGGAGCAGCTCAGTGGGTAGAACACTGGGAGTGTTTTATCTGTCTCCCCACTGTTTTTCCAACTTGGTAGAACCTGGAATACCTCTCTAGGAGGCAAGGGAGACCAGGATGTCATGTGCTGCCAACCTGGCTTCTTCTGTTTGGTGACAAGATTGGCTTGTCTGGTGCGGCCTGCCTGCGCACCCAGACAGAAGCAGCGCTCTCTCCCAGGGAAGAGGTGGGACTGCAGGGAGCTGCAGCTTAGCTTGGGACCACCCGTCCTGACTGCTCGGGCTCACAGGACTCCAGTGGAGTCCCGAGGTGAGGCGGTGACTGGGAAGGGGACATGGTGGCCTCTAGTGGGTGTCCTGGGCCATTGTCTATGGTGGAGCCCTGTGGACTGGGCGTGGTTCGGTTCTAGGGGGTCCTGGGCATGAAGGTGGTCCAAAGTGGAGATCTGTGAATATGGGAAGAAATTTGAGCCAATGTTGGGCATGGACATGGTGGCAAGTCCCCAGACCCAGAGCTAGTGAGGGTACAGGGGACCAGAGTCAGAGATATGCCCAGGAGCAAAAGACCCAGTCTCCCTGGGGTGGCTTCCCTGAAAGATTCTGGTGGGAGACAGGGCTGCCCAGGCCCCTCACAGGCCCAGGCAAGATTCTCGCCACATTCCTGGGCAGGAGGGCCCTGGGCAATTCTTACCTCCTCTCTCAGAACCTCGCATCCCCTTTGCAGAATGGGGCTCAAAAGGTTCCTCGGCAGGAGGATTGCAAGTTCAAGGCTAGGCTGAGCAACTTAGCGAGACCTTGTCTTAAAATAAAATAAAAAAAGACTGGGGGCATAGCAGCTCAGTGGTAGCTCTTGCCTAGCATATAAGAGGCCCTGGGTTCAATTCCCAACATGCCCCCCCCCTCACACACACACACACAGCTCACCAGCACAGAACAGACCCCAGCACTTGGAGCCCACTGTTTCAATTAGCGAGGTAAGCTGGGACAGGTTCTGAGGTTCACCTATAGAATAAACCAGAACAGAAGTGGTCTGCATAGAGGCTTTCCCTCTAAATGCACTGGAAGTGAGTTAATGGAGATCACTTTGTCAATTTCTGAATTTTTATGACTATTGAAAGCGAGATTTAGAAAGGTCTCACCGAGGTGAGACGCTTGCGATTGTCGAGGCCAGGAGGAGCTCCCGGCAGCGCGATTTCCTATTGTAAATGCATAATGCCCTTGAACCTCTTGCCAGTGAAGTTGTTCTATTGCTATACCACCGAGCGAAATGGCTCAGCATCGCGGGGTTGACTGCAAAGAGCTTCGACGCCCAAGGACTCCACCAGCCGAGTGAAAAGCGGCAACCTGAGATCAGGCAAACGGGCCAGCTGCCTCTGATCGTCCAGGGCCCAAATAGTAATAAAAACAGCAATAACAGAAACACTAGCTAACACTCACGTAGTGCCTTGTCTGTGCTGTGCTCAATCTTACATACTTTACTTTTTTTTTTTTTTAACTCATTTAATCCTTGTGAGAACTCTTTGAGTGAATACCTGGTAAACCCATGTAGAAACTCGGAACAGAGAGTTTGAGTAAGCTGCACAGGGTCACACAGCTAGTAACTAAGGAAAGCCTGGACCCAGATGGAGGATGGGCACCATGGGAATGCTCGGAAGAGCACTGGCTGGGTGGTCCTGCAGCACGAGCCGTCCCCGGCCTTCAGCGGTGAGTCTGGGTGAGGTTCAGGAGGTTGCTTTTTCTCCGCGCGGCTTCATCTCCAGCTCTCAAAGCCCTTGGCTTAGCGCGGAGCTCTGCAGGGTGTTCGGAAAAGCAAAGATGTATAAAGACGGCCCAGCGGTGGCCGGGAGTCGGGCATGCTTGATCGCTAATGGGGGACTGTCACTGGGAATGTCCCCACCGCTGTGAGGTTCGGCCCCTGGTGCGGGCCAGGCCTGTGGAACTGCAGCAGGCTGGTTTCCGGCCGTGTCCCGAGCTCCTCTTGCCGCTTGCCGGTGGTGAGGAGGCTGGCCGGGCTTTGTCTCCGGTCCTAGAGTTCTTGGTGGTCAGCGGTGAGGGAGTGACAGACACAGTAAGAGGAGAGGAGCCGCGGGTGGACGCAGGGCCTTCAGCCCCGCAGCTGTGCTAGAGGGGCTTTCAGAGTTGCTTTTTAGCTGGGGGTGGTGGTGCACGCCTGAGACAGAAGGATTGCAGGTTTGAGGCCAACCTCAGCAACTTAGGGAGACTCTGTTTCAAAATTAAAAAAAAAAAAGACTGGAGGTGTAGCTTGGAGGTAGAATTCCCTTGGGTTCAATCCCCAGTAACACACACACACACACACACACACACACACACACACACACACCCCTTTTTATTGACTACCACTCATGTTCTGTGCCCTGAGCTGAGGGTTTTACTTGTTTTTTTAACAATATCAGGAACCGGACGTGGTGGCATATGTTTCTAATCCCAGTACTTGGAAGGCTGAGTGAGACAGGAGGATCGCAGGTTCGAAGCCAGCCTTAGCAACTTAGCCAGGCTGTCAGCAACTGAGTGAGACCCTGTTTCCAAATAATATAATAAAAAGGGCTGGAGGTGTAGCTCGGAGGTAGATTGCCCCTGGGTTCAATTTCCAGTAGCACAAAATAAATTAAATAATTAATTAAAATAAAAATTTTAGTAAGCCTTTGAGGCAATGTTACCATCACGATCCCCATTTCATAGATGAGAAGACCGAGTCTTAGAAAGGCGACGTACTTGCCCAGTGGCACACGGCTAGCCATTGACATGACAGAGCTGTCCTTGAACCCAGGGGCGACCACTCCCCTGCTGGCTCCGGCTGCCCGGCCAGCCTGGCCTCCATTCTGCCCGCTGAGCATGGCGGGACTCCGCCGAGGGCCCTTCAGCACTCAGGGCCGACGTTGGGGTGGAGCCTGGAAATGTGGGTGTACTGGGACTGAGTAGCCGAGAGGGCTTGTCCACCTGCACCAAGCAGAGGAAGCCATATTTCCAGCCGTCGTTCCTAGATGGTTTAATCGATCTGCCAACAAGTATTTATTGGCGCAACAGTGCAGCAGAGGAGCTGGCGGCCCGCCAAGGCTTCTGGTATTGACAAAAGCCAGAGAGAGTTTTCCGCCAGGACGCCTGCAAGGACACTGTCCCCTTGCTGGAGCTGTCCTCCTGGCCGGCGCTGAACCCACCGCCTTCCGGCCCCACGCCGGGGCCTCCCCGACTCCCTGAGATCTAGAGTCCGTCCTCTACGGAGGTCCACGCCTGCTCGCGTCTGTGCCCCTATCAGTTGGGCCGGACTCCGGCTCGCTCCAGGCCTCAGCCCAGGACTGTCTGGGTCCTGCCCGGAGCTCCCCACCCCCACCCCTGCTCGCTCAGTGTTCTGCATGGGCGCTCCATGGGCAGGGATGCCGCCAGGAGGCGTGCCACACAGGGGCAGGTGGAAAGGGGGACTTTAGAGGTACACATTTACTTTTGAAAGGTAAGCTACCGCATTTGGTAACCACCCAAAACACTGCCAAACACTGGGCAATGAAGTACTCCTCTCCCTGTCTGTCCTACCAGAAATACATAGAACATGGAACTTTAGACATCGCTCTGCATCTCAGCCCCTCCCCCCCAGCAGACCTTGGCTACTGTTTAAATATCAGTTAATGAGCCAGGCATGGTGGCACACCCTTGTAATACTAATGATTGGGAGGCTGAGACAGAAGGATAGCAGGTTTGAGTCCAGTCTTAGCAATTTAGCCGGACCCTCTGCAACTTAGCAAGATGAGACCCTGCTTAAAAAACAAAAACAAAAACAAAAAGAGGGTTGGGGGTATGGCACCAAGGTAGAACCCTCCTGGGGGGTTCAATCCCCAGTAACACACACACACACACACACACACACACACACACACACACATCAGTTAATATAGAGCTGCCTTATTCATTTTTATTAACGGTACATGTATGGTATGTTTGAATCACAATTTCAGTATTTAAGTCTCTATCTTTGGACAGTGAGGCAGTTTCCTTATTCCTTGAAGCATGAGCTTTTGATCTGTATCTGAATTCCATTCTTCCCCCTTCTGCTACTCAACAGTCTCAAGCCTCAGTTTCCCCCCGTGTGCAGTGGGGCTGACTATACAGTTTGCGTAGTGCTGCGCCAGGAGTGAAGAGGGGCCACTGCGTGCTCAGTGCCCTGAGGAGGCACTGTCACCATCGTCACGCTCGCCCTGCACTTCTGACCACGCTGCTGAGCTGTCTCGGGCACCTAATGAATGCCCTCGAATGACTCGGTTTGTGGTTTAAAATGCTAAAATCACACGAACCTGCTACTAAGAAGGCTGCAGACAAATTGGTATCCTAAGCTTATGTACGTGAGTTAGAGTCTAGGTGACCCTCATGTACAGTGTGAATCAGCATGAACAGGCCCGTGGTATACACGTGTTTTGCTTTTCTGTTGTTGTTGCTGCTGCTAATGCTAAAGGAGGTGGTTCTTTGAGGCGGGGGCTGCATCCTAACTTTCCTGGCTTCCCCTCTCACAGCACCCGGTAGAACAGAGTGCATAGTAGGTGCTTAGTAAATGCATATTAACGCATGGGTCTCTCACTGAGTAGCCATGCTTTTCTCCCCCGTGGCAGGCTGGAGGAGCAGTTGGCTGGAACAGAAGGTGCAGCCTATGAGCCGCTGGGCCCCCTTGAAGTGTGACCCCTGCGTGACCCTTCCCCCCTCTCATTGTGTGCTTTGCATAGCGCATCTGTCCCCACACACAGCAGATTGGAGGCTTTGCGATGAGCATTTCAATTCAGGATCCCCACATTCAGAATTCAGCCCCTTCCCTTTGTTATCTACAAAAGCAACAGACTCTCAGCTTAAAAAGAAAAGAAAAGAAAAAGTTTCCTTCAGTGGCTGCAGCCCCGCCTGGAAGGAGAGTTTGCACATTTAACACCGTCATTAGTGGGTTCACACAAGTCCTGCCTGCAGCCAGGGGGCTTTAAAATGCAGGCGCCAGCATGTGAAGTCAGGCCTGGTCAGGAGGAGTGTCACCCTGGGCCGCCGCATGGTCTCCTGGCAGAGCCAGAGCTCAGAGATCCCAGTATCCGACTCTAAGTTACTTCTAATTAGCTGTGACCCGGGGTGAACACGGGGTGAGTCGTTTCACCCCTGAGAGCCTTAGTTTGCTGATCCAAAAAATAGACATTTATTTTGCCATGAGGTGTTAGGATCATGGAAAATAGAAAGTGGTTGATCTGGTGGGTGGCACGTAGTAGGTAGTGACAAAATAGAGGGTATAAAAATGACAAATTCTAGCTGGGCGTGGTGGCGCACACTTGTAATCCCAGCATTCGGGAGTCTGACACCGGAGGATCTGGGTTCGAGGCCAGCCTCAGCTACCTAGTGAGGCACTCCACAACTTAGTGAGACCCTGTTTCAAAATAAAGAATAAAAAATAGGGCTGGGGGTGTAGCTCGGAGGTAGAACGCCCCTGAGTTCAATCCCTAGTACCGCAAAAAAAAAAAAAAAAAAAAAAAAGGCTAATTCTATGGCTGCACCCAGGAACTGGTAAATTACTTTGTGGTTAAATGTGGAAATGGTTGGTGCTATTCAATTTTGGTCCCCATTGCTAAATCAGAGGGAATTCACTGGCTCTGGGAGGGTCCCGACGCATCTCTTTGGGACACCTGATGAAGTGCGAGTTTGTCACAAATGAGCTGGGGGTGTTCAGCCTTCTCTGTGAGCAGTTCCAAAGGTTTCCTCCTAAGAGCCTTGTTCAAGCATTTCTCTGAAAGGCTATCACTCCCAGCAGTGACTTTCCAGGGAACAAATGCCCAAGCAGGACACCCCAACAACGCACCTCACCAGCTGTGCCTGTGTGTGTACCCCTCAGGGATGAGCCGCCACAGTGGTACGCCTGAAGCTCGCAGACAATTGGCAGACACGGGCCAGCCGTCAGTGGACCTTTGGAAAAAAAGAAAAGGGTCTCCATCTTCAGGAGCGGGAGGAAGGTTGAAGCAGGACCCAAGCGTTAAGACACCCACCTTTTACAGATGGGAGCTGACTGGACCGGAGAGCTGGGTGGACTTGCTCAAGGCCAGTTTGCAGCAACCAGAACTAAAACCCTGGCCTCCAGGCCCCCTTGAACAGACTCCTCCCAGCCGGGCACAGTGGTGCACGCCCCTAATCCCAGTATTAGGGAAGCTGACACAGGAGAATGACAGGTTTGAGACCAGTGTGCTGTAACTTAGACCCTGTTTCAAAATAGAAATTAAAAAGGGCTGGGGGTGTAGCTTGCAGATAGGATCCCAGAGAGAGAGGAAGAGAAGGAGGGAGGAAAGAAGGAGGGAAGGGAGGAGAGGGAAGGAGGGACAAAGGAAGGAAAGAAGAAGGAGGGAAGGGAAGAAGGGAGAAAGGGAGGAAGGAAGGAAGGAAGGAAATGTTCTTCCCCCAAATAAGAGAGTGAGACATTCACGCAGCGCATGAATCTGTGTTGGAAACTGCCATCTATGATAGGGGACACAGGGGCTGGAGAAGGCCAGTGCCTGGGGACTGGAGGGCAGGAGGGCTTCCCTGGGGGGGACCTCGGAGCTAGGGCAGAGTCTGGCCACGTGCCTCCCCACCTTCCATGCAGACCAAGACCTTCGTGGCTTCCCAGTGCCTCTCGCCTGCCAGGACCCGCCCCGACTGACCCCGTCTCAGACCCTAGAACCAGGACGTTAGCACAGTCACAGAGACCCTGGGGAAGGACGCGGTGCCCGTTGACCACCAGGGAGACGTAGGCAGAAGCTTCCGGATGCCTCAGCCTCGGTGTGCTCACCAGCAATGGGCGTGGTGGCGGCACCCCCGGGCAGGGTGCATTTGAGCCCCCGAGGGTCTTGTTAAAGTGCCTGCTGACTTAGCAGGTGCAGGCAGGGCCGCGAGTCTGCATTTCTAACAAGCTTGGTGTTGGCTGTGGAAAGCATGGCGCGGAGCAAGGGCCCCCACAACACAGCTGGTCCCCAGCCCATCGTCCTCCATCTGACCCCCCCATGCTGGATGGTCTGCCGTCCCTCCAGAGGACCTATGCAGACCTCTGTTGGAAATGGCCCACTGTGCCTGCGTCAGCAGAACCTGGCCCTGGCGCTGTCCTTGGCTCTGTCCACTGCCCCTCCTGCCCGGCCAACTCCAGGGCAGCTTTTGAGCCCTGCTCCCTGCCCCTGCTGTGCTTCCCTCTCCCTCTGTCCTCACCCTCTCTGACCACCACGTGACTCAGTTTAGGTGTCACCGTTGCCAGCGAGGTGAACCCACTAAATTCACGCGATTATCCGCACGCTTTCCCGCCAGGGCGACTGTGTTTGGGAAGGGATTACTGCAGACGGAAGCAGCCTTTGTTAAACAGTCACTGATTGAGCACTTGCCTACCAAGGGCCGAAGCTGCTTGTGCATCATCTTATGCCACCCCCCCCCCTTCCCCGCCCTGTGCAAAGGCCAGTCTGCGCCCTCTGCTTGTGGCTCATTGACTCCCCAGGGATGATGAGGAGGAGGAAATTGAGGCTGAGGGGCCAGCTCATGGCACCTGCTAGGGAGGCGGCCACCAGGGGACTGGAGTCAGGCCTTGCTCCAGCGCTTCTAACCTCCCGGCTGTGCTGAGGGCGCCAGTCTTCTGCGGCTGCAGGTGGTCCCAGGGCTGGGCTGTGGTGTGCTCATCAGGAGTGTGTCAAAGCTGGTGTTGCAAGTCCCCAGTGCCTGGCACTGAATTACCCTTAAAATACAGTGTCCCCGGCTGCATTCTGCTCAACCTTCCTGATTGGCACCGGCACTGGCTCT
This sequence comes from Graphiurus murinus, assembly GCA_004027655.1. Lineage (NCBI taxonomy): Eukaryota > Metazoa > Chordata > Mammalia > Rodentia > Gliridae > Graphiurus > Graphiurus murinus. The sequence continues at coordinate 148,121 of PVLC010000894.1, read as the reverse complement.
GAGTGGGCGGTGCTGGGGAAACAGTGAACTGGAGTAAGCGAATTTGCAGGGGGAGTGTTTAAACAAGTAGGGGTGAGGCTGGCAGCAGCACTGATTTGCCGGGGGCTCGGGAAGCCCACTGATCTGCCCGGCCTGTCCCTTGGTTAAGGCGGTGGGGTGGTTAGCTTGAGTTACAGCCTGGCCCAGACACTAATAAGACTGCTGTCGGAGGCCTTCCATAATTCAAGCGAAGGCTGTGCCATTTAATGGCCCTTCTTCGTCAGATCTTCCAGGACTCGGTGCCTCCTTAATGATTTATTTGCTTGAGATGAAATTAAGCTGAGACAGTGTGAGCTTGGAAAATACTGCTGGGCTGCCTCTGCCTGTGTCTTTATCCTTTGCAGAGGCCGCTTTCTTTCTATAAATAGAACTGCGAGGGCCCCCGCTTAGTGACCTGCCTGCTGGGAGCCCTGACAGGCCGGGGTGGTCCCACCACAGGGCCCCAGGACCTCTCCTAACAGGATCCCGGGGACCCCCTCCTACCTCTCGCCCCTGGCCCCCTGGAGGGCAGCAGGGGCGAGCTGCCAACAAAGACGGTCCTTGTCCCAGCTTCAGAGTCATTTAAGGAGACGCTGTAGAGTCGGTCCTTTTGCAGCCACAGCTGAGATCCACATCCACCCTCTTGATGGTCCTCCTCCAAACGCATCTTGGGGGCTGTCCCAGAGCCAGGGCAGGCTTGCTTCTGCTGTGCAGTGAGGCAGGTGACAGCTCCCAACTGACTCTGGGCCTCGCTAGGAGGGGGATGTGGGGTCCTGCTCACTGGGTACCTCTGGCACGCAGACCCAGGGTCACAACCTCCCACGGAGGCTGGGCCAGGCTCTGAGGGTGGAGGTGTGGTGTCTAGTCAGAAGTCCAGGACCTTTGGAAGTCCAGGACTCAGAAGGCCCAAGTTACCTCAGGAGAGGGGTGAGCAAAAGGTCGCATGAGCGATGAGGGATTGGGGAGAGCAGGTGCAGGAGGGGAAGACGCTCAGACATCCCACTGCTGCCTCAGTGGCACATCTGCCCCAGCCCCTCCCCCACCATCACCGACCTCTCCTGTGTCTTTTCTGTCCCTTCATAATTTGTGGCTCTGACCTGGCCCCGTGGTGCCGACAGCTTTAACGATGCACTAGTAGGCACATTATTTTTTGTTCTAAAATCCCGAGTCTCTGACGAACGTAGCACATCTCTTCAGGGGCTGGCAGAGGCGCCCGTGGCCTCTGATTGGCTGTCTGGAGTTGGTCCCTTGGCGCTCTTGCCTGGACCTCCACGTCCTCCAGGGATCATGGAAACACTCTCACCTGCTGAATCAAAAATCTTGCAGAGGCCATGCAACTTGCAACATGGATTGAAAGCTTCCCAGCACCGTGGGGAGGCGGCTGGAGAGGCGGGTACAGGGCCACATAAGGGAGGCTGTGGGCCGAGCAGGCAGGGATGCTCTGGGTTTCCAGGAACTGGTCGGGGAGTGCAGCCTGGCTCCCAGCCTGGTTTGGAACGGGCTTGGCTTGGGGGACTGGAAGGTCCTTCTCATTGGCTCCAACATGAAGCAGAGCTGCGTTTCTCAGCATTCAGCGCTTCCCTTTCCAAAGGGAAACCGTGTCCGCGTAGCCCAAGGCGCCCTAGTTTGGAAAGCCTGTCTTACTCTACCTGTTCTTCCCAGGACCTCCCGAGAGGCCGCTGGGCTCCCCCACGTTGCAGAGAAGCTCCGTCCACAGTGGTGTCCTCAGTTGCGATCCAGACGTGCGGCGTTCGCAGCCGCCTTAAGCCTTCCCAGGTCAGAGCGGCCCTCCCCACAGGCAAGAGCGGGCCGTTCTGTTTGCCCGGTGTCCCCAGCGCAGATTGACGTGCGCCGGGCTGTCAGTAAGCGTTTGTTGAATGAATGGCCAGATAGCTGAGAGCCCGCACAGTAGGATAGCATGTCTGGATGGCCGGGAAGACATTCCTGCTTCCCATAGCATCTGCAGAAAACAAAAAGAAAGGGTGTATACAAGTTTTCACTGGAAAAGGGGGTTCCCAGGTAGCTAGGAATCACGAATGGACATTAGCTGCCGCCTGCCCAGAACTGCTAATTTGAAACTGGGGTAAAGACACCATTTCTCTTTCCTCAGCCGCACTCAGCCCTGCCCAGCGGTAGGGAGGGCCAGCGACACCTTTCGCTGGTGTTTGTGCTGACGCTGAGTGGGACAGGTCTGGGTTCTCCTGGAGCCCGCTCTCTGGTGGGAGCCATGGTCCAGATAAGAAGGTTTTTTTGTTGTTGTTGTTTATTTGTTTTTTATCAGCCAGCCAGTTATTCAATGAATTTCTTTTAAAAAAAATATCTCTTAGGTGTCAAGGAGTGGGGATGCTCTGATGACAATCTGGGAAAGAGATAGAGGGAAACAGAAAAAATAAATGCCTACAATCGATCCAGATGTAGATAAATGTGATTAAGAGAACAGAATTGGAAAAGGTGAGGCGGGATGGCTCCTCTCTGGGAAGGGACATTGAGGCAGGCCCCTGCGATGAGCTGGGAGGCCAAGCAAGGCAGGTGTGTCGCAGAGGCCCAGGGGCGCGCGGGGGCTGATCCAGGTCTGTGACCGTGTTTTCCACCTTTCAGACCCCAGGCAATCCACTACTTGAGACAGACTCCTGCACAGCCTCACTGTAAGGAAGCAGTCCTTCCAGTCTCCTGTCCACTGGGGCCTGTCCTGTGTGGGGCTGGTGACGGTGGTGGCCCTTGATCCTGGCCGACGCGCCTTTTCTCTCTCACAGATCAGCTGGTTGAGGCTGGAAGGTTGGAGACGCACCCAGGGTCACACAGTGAGGGTTGGAGCTGATCTGAAACTCCACCGTTTGCTTTCCCACCTTGCTGAATAATTCTGGGCTTTTCTTTTTTCTTAAGTATAGCATTCATTAGGTCTACTAAGCACCATCTGGCTGAGAAATGAGGCAGCCCCAGTGTGAGCCTCACTGCCCTACCAAAACCTCAGCCTGAAGCTTTTGGCAGGCTGGTGACCGGCTGGTGATCAGGTGACCCAAGGTCTGGAGATAGGCCACCCCTATCTGTTGTGCTCCATTCTTGGCGAGACCCCAGGAAGGCAGCAGGGTTTTGCTTGGGTAAGCTCTGTCTACCCTTTATGTCCTCCGGGATGGCGGGGCCCTGAGCCTGGCTGGGACACTTGTCACCTCCAAGCTGGGCAAACGACCCAGGACGGAAGTGATGGATTAAGTACTTTATTTCTCTTTTGGCTGACACAGGCAACCTCCCGTGGCTGTTCGAGATGTTTTGCCAAAACAGATTGCTCAGATGTGAAAGTTAAAAAGAAAAAAGTTCTTGACCCGAAGTAATTTGACTTTCCCCGAGTCTGGTGTTGGGTGTAACAGAGGGAGGAAGAGGAGCGATCCTACAAAGAGCCTGGAAGGGGGGGTCAGGAAACCTGGCCCAGCTGCTTCCAGCTTGGCCACTGGCTAGGTGACTTTGGGCAAGTCGACTCCTCTCTCTGTGCCTTGATTTCTCTCTCAAAGGAAGGGATGGGACAAGATGACCTCAAAGAGTCTCCATAATTTTACGGTCTCTGATATGGAGCAATTGTCCACACATTGGATTTGCTGGGTAACAAACACGTCACACTATGGTGCTGTCCAATACAGTACCTGCTAGCCACCTATGGCTGTTCAATTAAAATTAAGTAACATTAGTTAAAATGACATGAAATGAAAAAAAGAAAATCCAGTCCCTCAGGTACACCGGCCACCTTCAAACACTCCTTAGCCGCATGCAGCTGGTGGCCGCCATATTGGACAGTGCGGTGTAGACCGCGTCCCCCAGGGCAGCGTGGGTCTGAGCAGCACCACTTTAGAGCCACCAGGGAGGCTGATGGAGAGGGCAAGGGGCATGTTTCTGGGGCCAATGTGGCAAGGAGGGAAGCTGTCACCTGAGTTCCCCCAGGGCCCCAGGAGCCAGTCCAGGGGCCTGGTGTAGGAAGAAGGTTTGGTCCTGACCTGGAAACCTTAGAGGACGTCAGAGGCCCTCTCTCCCTCCTGACCTGGCGGCCTTTCACCAGCAGGTATTTATGTCCAGAGGGTTGTTGAACACTTTCCTTGTCCCCGACACATGTGCACATCTGGCTGGGTCTGGTTGTCATTTTCTGAACCCACGGCCCATCTCTGGGGGCTCTGACCCCGGCTTCCCCGTGTATAAACAAATCGAGGGCAGACGTCAAAGGCCAGAGCCAGGCTCTGCCAGCCTCTTCCCGGGGTGGCTCCGAGGGAAGTAGTCTGGTGTCAGGTTTCCTGGAGACCCCCTCCTGGTCTGGGATAGGCTTTTCCATCTGCATTCCTTGCTGGGAGGTGACATTTCTGGCAGGCTTGTGGGTGATGGATTGCCTGCTACACTCAGGCCCCAGATGGATCTGGCTTTGGTGTTTCGTGAAGTCCCTGCCTCAGACAGGAGGAACCCAGAACGGGGAGGTGAATCCTACCCGAGAAACGTTCTCCACCACAGAATCCATGTGGCTCAACAGGACCGGAGGGGAAGATAGTCAAAGCGACCAGTCGATGAAGAGCTTGTTCCAAGCTAAGCTCTCCAGGAAGTTACATTAAATACTTTCATCCTTAGCCGGCTGTGGTGGCACACGCCTGTAATCCCAGTACTTGGGAGGCTGAGACAGGGGGATTACAGGTTTGAGGACAGCCTCAGCAATATAGCGAGACTCTCAGCAACCTAGCGAGACCCTGTTTCCAAACAAAAAATAAAAATGGCTGGGGATGTAGCCTGGAGGTAGAATGTCCCTGGGTTCATTCCCAGTAATACACACACACACACACACTAATAAATAATAATAATAATAATAATAATAATAATAATAATAATAATAATAAATACTTATGTTCTTTTACCCCCAAGAGGGGGTATACTAATATCCCCATTTCACAGATGAGGAAACTGAGGCTGAGAGGCTAACAGGTCTCCAGGCATTTGGACTCTGCACTGTCCAATTCTCAGGTTCAGAGCCTCCCTGAAGGGCTCCTCTCTTCCCCCGACCCCTGCCTCTACCTCTGCGCCTGTGCTGTGCTCCCAGCCCCAGGGCGGCGCCACCGCTCCTCTGCCCAAAGTGGACCTATCCCAAGGCTCCAGAGGCCAGCCAGATGCTAACGCCCCTTTAGCAACATTGGCCCGTCTTGACGGCTCGGCTCGGCTCTGTGCTGCTGAAGCACGTCTGCAGGAGGTGGAGGGTCTGAGGTGCCTCCTCGCTTGACTGAGCCCTGCTCCCCTCCCTCTCCGCTGGACTGGAGGGCAGAGGGAAGTCCCTGCAGCTGGCGGACGGCCTGGGCTCGACTCCCAGCTCTGCCATCACAAGTCATAGGACCCTGCGCTTCAAAGCCACCATCTGTGAGAGGCATCTGTGGTCCATGAGTGTGTCAGGGTGAAAAGGCAGGTGCTGCAGGACAGGGCTCTTGCGGACTCGTTCCCTCTGCAGAGTTAACAATGACACCCGGCAGAGAGTGGGCATATGGTAAATTTTTCTTTCGATAGTATGCTTTATTTTACCATCTTTCTCTATTAGAAGCAATCTGAAGCTGGGTGCGGTGGGGCGCACCTGTAATCCTAGTGCTTGGGAGGCTGCGACAGGAGAATCATAGGTTTGAGATCAGCCTCAGTAACTTAGCAATATTCTTGGTAACCTAGCGAGATCCTATTTCAAAACAGAAAAGGGGAAGAAAAAAAAAAAGCCTGGGGTTGTAGCTCCAAGGTAGAATGCCTGAGTTCAATCCCCAGTACCAAGAAGAAAGGAAAGAGAGAAGGAAGGAAGGAAGAAAGGGAGGGAGGGAGGGAGGGAGGGAAACCTGCTAGAGCAGAAGCAGGCTGCTTGCACACCCTCAGGGGCCCCTGGCTGACCCTTCTCTTCTCTCCACACCCCTAACCTGGCCTCCCTGGGCCCCAGTGCTGCCCCCGGCCCTGCCTCTGCCCCCGACTATAAATCAAACCCGTCCCTGGAGACCTTTGACCCAAACCAGATGGCTGCCCTAGGCCAGCCCAGGGTAAGCTCAGCTTCCAACAAAGCTGGCCCTCCCCCGCCTGCCCTGGGGCTCCCGCCCCTGCAGGCAGCTGCCCTGTCAATCATCAGCACTTGGCCCTGGCAGCAGCTGGGGCTGTGACCTCTTTCAGATCCTCAGGGGCATCTTGGAGAGATTCCATTAAGTCACACAGAGCTCTCTGGAGGGCTTGCGGCACACACTTGCTATGCCTCAGCACGGTAGCTGGCCCCTGGGCCACGCCTGCCCTCCTCCGCCAGGAGGGTTCCTGGTCACACAGCCGCTGCAGCTTCGAGGACTCAGAAGACCTGGCCCCGCTGGACACTCCTTCTCATATGCTCATTATTTTTTTTCTTTCTTTTTTTTTTTTTTTTTTTGGTATTGATTGAACCCAGGGGTATTCTACCTCTGAGCTACACCCCAGCCCTTTTAAAATTTACTTATTTATTAATTTTTATTTTTTGTGGTACTGGAGATTGAACCCAGGGGCATTCTACCTCCAGGCTACACCCCCAGCCCTATTTTTATTTATTTATTTATTTTTATTTTGAAACAAGGTCTCGCTAAGTTGCAGAGGGCCTCCACTATGTTGCTGAGGCTGGCTGCGGACCTGTAATCCTCCTGTCTCAGCCTCCCAAGTACCGGGCCGCCATGCTCGGCTCATTTGTTCTTATAAACACTTATGTCCTTTCCCTTCCTGGGCCCTGGGGAGGGTTAGAGAGCGCCCCTGCCGCCAGCAGGGCTCCCACAGATAGCAGCAAGATGGGGAAGGGGCCGCAGGTGAGCAGGATGCCAGGGCGCTGGGGGATGTGCTGTCACCTCCCAGTCAAGGACAGTTTTCCAAACCCAAGCTCCTGAGCTGAGATCTGAAGGATGAGCTGGTGTTTGCCAACTGCACTTGGAGTTTCAGAGCAAGGACACAGCGTTTGGCAGGGCGGGCCCGGGAGGTGAGGTGACTTGATAGATTAAGGGGCCCGAAAGTTACAGAGCATCCTGGAAGCACACCTGGGGGAGCACATGGGTTGGAAATATACCAGTGAGGATCTGGTCTGGCTGTTTGCAACCTAATAAGGCTTAAACAAGAATAGATAAGCTTCTCTCTGGTACCAGAGAAATCTGGAAGCAGGCAGCCCCAGAATGTGGGACTCCATCTGCCTGCTGCTCCTTCTACCTTCCCTGCTTTTAACTTCTCTGCCCAAAGGTACCTCGTGGTCCAGAACGGCTGCTACAACTCCAGCCACTGTATCCCTCTCCCCCAGGCAGGATGGAAGAGGAGCTACAGGAGGGCACACCCCCTCTCTTTAAAAAGATGTCTCAGAAATGCCATACTGTGTTTCTGCCCACGGCTTCACAGCCAAAATGGTATCCCGTGGCCACTCTTAGCTGCAGGGAAACTAGAAAACGTAGTTCTGATTGGTAAGCGCTCCCTGGAGCACTGCTCTGCAAAGGATCCCGAGGCCCCAGCTCGTCTCTGTGGGAAAGATCAATTAATGGCGTCTCCCTGTGCGTGGGCGTGGAGCTGGCAGCGGGCGGCCCTGCACTCGTCTTGCTGGGGGGCTGCCAGCAGCGCCTCTCCCCAGGGATCCCCAAGGTGTTTGGTGCAGTTCCTGCAGACAGAGCCCGGCACAGGCCGGCCGACTCTCCAAAGCCACAGAGCTGAGCAGAATTCAGCTCCTGGGTTCTGCAGCCTGGTTTTCTCTCTGGTGCACGGGCTCCTTCAGGGGCTGCTGACCTTCAGCAAGGCCGGAGTGTGCACACAGTCTGGCCTGCTGGTGCCTGGACTAGAAGGACGAGGCAGAAGTACAGTGTCACCGGGGCAGCGGCAGCCTCACCGCCCTGGGGAGAGGCGCTCCGCAATGTCACGACTCAGCAAGGATTTGAGGAAAGTTCTGTTTCCTTTCCACACCTGGAAATTCGTCGTCTTCTGGTCTCCTTTAACTCCCGCTGGGTCAGAGCGCCAGTTTCCTTGGCTGGGAAACGGGGCTAATGCTGCCTGCCTTGAAGCCTGGTTGCAAGGATCCCGTAAAGTAAAAGAGGGCGCAGGGGTCAGAGACCAAGGGTAGCAGTTGGGGGGACAGGGTCTGGCCTCAAACTGCTGAGTTCTAATCCTGGCTCTGCTTCTGGCTTGCTGTGTGACCCTACACATATGACCTGCCCTTTCTGTGCCCTGGTTTCATTATCTGTGAAATGGGGACGAGGATAAACAGTGCCTACTCCATAGAGCTTTTGTGAGGCCGTGCATGTGGTCGTGCGCATGGCACAGGACCCGACCGAAACTATGGTGCAGATTATCCAACAGTGGTGCTATGTCTAAGACTTTGTTATCACGAAGATAACTTTATCTGAGAAAAGTGCTGGAGAGGTAGGTAGCTCTTCGCATTCCTCCCAGGGAAACTGAGGCATAGAGACTTGCTGTATGTAGATCGCACAGCTGGTGGGAAATGAAGTTGAGGTTTGGGCTCCTGAGCCCCCAGAGACCGTGCCGTGCTCCCGGGGTGCCCTCTGACCCTCGAGAGGAGCAGGCCCTGGGGGGAAGAGAGAGAGGCCGGGCGGGGATGACCCCAGCTTCTGCGACACGCACACGGCCCAGGGGACCAGGACGTCTGCAGCCTCGTGGTCAGCGTCTGTCGCAGGACCCGGGCCTGGCTCAGGAGGACAGCTGTCTGCACCTGTCTTGAAGGAGGCCCTCCTCCAGGCTGGCATGGCGGCTCTGTGAGCAGTCGCAGGTCTGTAGCAGGTCAGGTAAGACAGGCACAGAGCCCTAGCATGGTGGAACTAGGGAGCCCCTGGTTTTGGGGTCCCAGCAACATCAGCCACTGTGGCACCTCAAATGGTTCCGATGGGCAGGACGTGCCCATTTTCCAGATGAGGGAGCAGGTGACGTGGCTGGCCCGAGGTTGACAGCCAGGGCCGGGTACCGCCCTGTGCCCCTCTTGCCACCAAAGCTGACTGATGTGGGAGGGAGGGAAGAGGAGGGGATGACAGGCGACTCTAGTCACCAAGCAGGAGCCTCCGCCTGGTGCATTTGGCCTTGTCTGTGGCAGGGGCGGGTGAGACACTTTCTCATACTTACAGCCTAAAGTGACCGACTTTTCTTTAAGAAGCAAAAGCTGGGTGGTGCTCAGTGAGCAGGAAAATGACTTTCCAGCACAGATTTTAAGCCGTGCTGACCACTACAGGCGGGCTCTAAGCGTCCGGGTGACAGGTCTGCTCTCAGCTGGGGGCGGTGAGTGGCCCATGGGGGGCTCCCTGCTCCCCGAGCTCCACCTGGGCCTCAGCTCCTCCCTGGAGGCCTGGCTTGGACGTGGACCCAGTAGCTGGCAGATGCTTTTACTGCTGCCTTCAGGAGGGGGTGTTGCCAGGTTACATGGGGACACACAAAAGCGACACACTACAAAACAGTGCTTGAAGGCTGGACAGTACCTTCCCCGTGTCTGTGGGGGCTACGTTCCAGGAGCCCCGGTGGCTGCCAGAAATGGTGGCAAGTCCCCCAAAACCTGCATATACTCTCTTTTTCTCATACATTCATACCAGTGATAGCATTTACTATATAAATTAGGCACAGAAGGAGATTACCAATAATAACTAATAATCCGGAACAAGTATAACAATATGCTATAATAGAAGTTATTTAAAATTTATGAATGGTTTATTCCTGGAATCTTCCACTTAGTATTTTTCAGACCAAGACTGAGCATGGGTAACCATAACTGTGGAAAATAAAACCTCAGATCAGGGAGGCTCCAGTGCTCCCATCGGGTCATCCAAGGTTCTTTCCAGGTGGCAGGGTACAAGGTGAATTTTCCTGCTTCTTAATCCCTCACCATTTAGGGGTATGTGTGTGTGGGGGGGGGGGCTCCTGGGGATTGAACTCAGGACACTTTCCCACTGAGCTACACCCCAGTCCTTTTTATATTTTACTTTAAGACAGGGTCTCCCTAAGTTGCCATGGTTGGCCTCGGACTTTTGATCCTCCTGCCTCAGCCTCCCGAGTAGCTGGGGATTACAAGTGTGCACCACCATGCCCAGATCTTGTGTTTTATATACTTTCCAAATCAACATACACAAAAGGATATAGAGGTGAAAAAGCTAACCTATTCCCCCATCCACACCTCCTGGCCAACCTTTGGCACACCTGGGCATACCTGGGTACACCCTGTTGAGGCACTGCCGGCGCGTCCTAAGCTGCAGGTGGCACTCACCCCAACAAGATGCCACCTGGGCAGGCAGGGGGGTGAGCACCTCTGGGGGCCGCCTCCACCCTGGGAGCCAGGTGTGTGGATGAAAGCTCGTTCCCCCAGCCTCGGCGCCGTGTTCTGAGGCGTGCTCTGTTGCAGCTGTGCAGAGGGTCCCCAGCAACGGAGCTAAGGTTGCCCGCGGAGGTGCCCGACCCGTCCACGCATCCTTTTTACCCTTCCCTGTCCCTTCCACGCTTTTATTTCCTGGGGTCCCGTCCCCAAACTACTAGGCATGGGAAGCACACCTGTGTCCCCGTCTACCACCGAGGGACTCACTTTCTGATTAACAAAGGGAGTGGGTGAGCAGGTGTGGCGTTTCTCAGCTGGTCTTCCCTGGACCACAGGGACCCCAGGGACATCTTTTATCCCAGAGTTTGCCTGCTGCCTGGGCCAGCCAGCAGCCTCGGGTCAGAGATGAGATGAGAGGATACAGAAGCCCTTACGCTTTGGGGGACTTTGTCAAAGGCCAGTTATCTTCCACAGTCAGTTTTCAGAGATTTTGGAGAAATCGTGGGTGTTGGCAGCTTTGGGTTAATCAGCTGGGTGACCTTGGAGAAGTTACTTCAGGGCCTGCTCCGGGGTTGCTTTTTTTTTTTTTTTTTTGCTTTTGTGAAAGCAGCCAGGTGAATCTGGGAATGTGTGCTTGCAGGAGACCAGGAGAAACCAAGCCTCAGTTTCTCCTTCTGGAAAATAGGGATAAAATCCCATAACTACCTCAGAAGGCCTGTACTGAGCCCAGCACCTGGGGCTGGACTGTGGCCAGACTCCGCCGGAGTGACTCAGGACAGCGGGTCCTGCTCAGGTGGAGGCTGAGATTGCTGCACCCCCTTTCCTGCACCCCTTTCCTGCACCCCCTTTCCCTGTACCCCCTTTCCCTGCACCCCTTTCCCTGCACCTCTTTCCTGCACCGCCCCTCCAGCTGGCCCCCTACAGGAATGACCAGCGTTGGCCTCAGAGTCTGGTCTCATTTCCAAGGGTCTCCCAAGCTTCTGACTGCGTCAGAGTGAGCCTCCAGGCCTCAGCACCCTGGAGCAGGGAGAGCAGCAAGGGAAACTGAGGCAGGATGAGTGGCCTGGGTGCTATCCCCAGGCAGGAAGAGGGAAGGGAGCTTGCCTGCATGTCAGCGTACCCGTACTACCTTATCCAGCCCCACTGCCCCTTGACCTTTGCAGGAGGGGCTGCTCTCTCCATTTTATGAAGTTCAGAGAGGTAAGGTGCCATGCCCAAGGTCACACAGCTGTGTCCGGGCTTGTCCAGAGCTTGGGCTCTGCTCCTTCTCCTCTGCCTCCGCCTCCTCCAGAGGAGGCCGTGGTCTCACTGTGGTGTCAGGACCCCAGCTTGCTCGGGGAGAGAAGGGGAGGCCGAAAGCAGAGCCATCTCGGTGACATGGGAACATTTGCAGAGGTCGTTCGCGGAAACTCAGCTGTTACCTTTCATACAACTGCGCAGGGAACAATCAAGTCTTCTCAGAAACTGAACGTCAAAATCCCAGCTGTGTATGAACTGCAATAATAATACGTGGAGTAACGCCATATATCGTGGTCAGCAGTTTTCACACTGTAAATCTTCCGGCAAATCTGCAGGGTAGGTCTTGGTTTCTCTTGGGCACTCCGATGAGGTACCCGGAGCTCAGAGAGGGCACTTAACTTGCCCAAGGTCACCCAGCTGAGAGGCTGCAGAGCCAGGACCCAAACCCAGCTCTCTCTTTCCAAAAACACACACCTTCTGCCATACACCTGAGGGTGCTCTCCCTCATCACAACCTTCCGTCACAGAGAGGACAGAGAGGAGGCCCGGAGGGACTTTGCCGGGCTCCAGGCCCACTGTGGATTAGTCACAGTCAGTAGAGAAGCTTCCGGAACTGCAGAGCACCATGCACTTCGGGGGAGGCTGTGTGCCAGCCTCCAGGACCCCGCTCTGCTGACCCCTGCACACACACATACACACACACACACACACACACACACACACACACACACACATTTTTATGAGCAGTTTAACCTCTGCAACAACTCAGGCCAGAAAACCAAGGTCCTCCTGACTGGTCAGTAGGAGGAGCCTTCTGTCTACGGCCAGCCTAAGTCACACCTGGCTGAGCCTGGCCATGCCCTAACAGCCTTATTTTGCTTGCTGACATGTTTTCAGCCTCAGTTTCCTCTTCTGGGACGTGGAAGCTGGCGGTGCCCATCCCCTGCGATGTCTGTAAGAGCAGCCAGGTACCTGGGCTTGTAGCTGATGTACTGGGTGCCGCCCTGGCCTGCCCTCCACCCTGGTTGGCAGTAGCTATTCATGCCGGCTGTATTTCTAGAGCAGCACGGGCTGCAGCCCCGCCGCCCAGGGTCACTCTGGGAGGCTGACATGCCCTCATGCGTCTTTCTCTTCCTCCTTCGGCTCCCACAGGCCGCCTCTGTTCGCCCCTCCTGACCGTGGTGGGCCTCGTCGGTCTCCGAGTCCGTGGTCGGTCTCCGAGTCTGGCCTCCAGCACCAGGACAGCACGGAGCAGGTGCTTGGGAAGTTGCTGAGTGGAGGAGCGATGAGTAAATGGTTGTGTCTGTGCTCGGGCTGGGTCAGGGCCGGGCTGGCTACCGGAGGACGTCCCCAGGAGAGGCCCCCGGAGGGAGTGTCCTCAGGTCAGGAGCCTTGTCCCCTGAGCTCAGAGGACACAGTGGAGCTGGGAAGCCTCTCGAACAGGGTCAGATGTTATCTTGTATTTGCTCCTAGGCCTTTTTATTTTTAACCACCCCAAAAGTCCTGCACCAGAAGGCCTCCAAGTGGAATCCATTTGACTGCCCCCCAGGAGGAAGCAGGTTGCATGCTGGGCTGACCCCAGGAGCCCTGGGGCAGAATCTCCCGGTCCCCCAAAGCTCTTGGTCCTGGGTTTTCTCTGGCCACTGATTGCCTCCTGGGAGCTGCCGTCTGCCACCGTGGAAGGAATGGCATCTGCACTCTCGGGCTCTGGGAACTGAGGTTGTCACTCGACCAGTATAGCTGACCCCTGGCTTAGCTGGCTCAGGACAACTGTCCCAGTGTCCCTTCCCCGTCTCCTGCCTGTGTCCTAAGCCTCGGGCACTCTCTGTGTGGCTGTGCTGTCCCGTGGGGTCCAAAGGGCCTCACACTGGTCTGGGAAGCATCAATCAATCACAGGAAAGAAATGTGTGCAGCGAAGCCTGAGCAGCC